>CAUYPK010013351.1:0-33204 GCA_963574355.1 Loris lydekkerianus | reverse complement strand
CCTGTCTTAGGTTGACTGAATGCAGAGTGATCTTACCCGTCTTTGGGTACTATGAATGTAATCCACCGTGCAGCCTCTCCATATCCTGTCTTAGGTTGTCCCAGCTTTGGGAGTCTTACCCGTCATTGGTGCTATGGAGGGTGGTGAAGCATGATAGTTAGATTCTTGGGTAATGAGCCAGTGATATTGGACCTCGACCTGATTTAACTGCCTCTAACCTTTTTTAAGGATACAGGGCCCAAAGGTTAAGGTTACCCAAAGGTAAATAAGGGTAGCAGGGGAAGAAGGTAGGGTAAAAAACCATGTAGGCCCGTCCACAGAGGATTTTCTAAAATTTCTTTTCTTCTCTTTTCTAGATCTTCTTGGAGTGTTTTGATCTTGTTTTGCACAATCTCAGATCTGTTGGCATAAAAGTAGCACTTCTCCTGCAAAAATAAACAGATGCCTCCCTTTTTGGCAGTAAATAGGTCTAATCGCCTTCTTGTTGGGGCAAGTATTTAAAGTCTCTTGCTGAAACCCAAATGGGTTTTATTTTATTTTTTTTTAATTATAGATAAAAATATGCACCATAGATGTGGCCCAACCCATTACCCTCCCTCCCCCTAAACCTCCCCCCACCCTTCCAAAAGAGGAGAGATTTAACATGTTCCTAAGACAAATGACACTAAAAAGAAGCTAATTACCCAAGTTAAGTTAATATATGTACATAAAGCTAAATGTGAAAAATTTTAAAACATTTACTAAAAGTTTTTTAAGTAATTTTATAATTAGTCTGTGCTTAGGTATTGGAAAAGATTAGAATTTGGTCAGTGGTGACAAATCAAAACTTTTTTTCTATAACAATCCCGCAATGACTAATTTTATACACATCTATCAATAAAATTTTGGTACTGAATTCAGAAATTAAAATTAAAACTTAGAATTCACTTCAAACTCACTTAAGTCTATTTGAGTAGACTTGACATTTTTATTTTGCATGGTCGTCAGCTCCATGAACACAACTTGGTCCTTCATTCATTTAAATCTTCTTTTCTTCTATCATTATTTGTAGTTCTTAGGTATTAATCTTGTGTTTTACTAGGTTTACATATCAAAATTTCATTTGTTTTGAGTGTAATTATCATGTAATTACAATATTATGGATGTCTTTCTAGTTTATTTTCATGTTATAAAGGTATACTTTGAATATTGAATTTTTAAAAGTGTGGTAAGTTTTCTATTACATCACCAAATATGTTTTTTCTAGAGAATGTTCCAGCACAACTGAAAAAAAAACAGATATTCTTCTGATGTTGATGCGTTCTGCAAAGCTGGTGTCCATCCTAGTTAACTTTTGCAAACACCCAGAAGTGATTGCAGAGATGCTCCAGCACTGTCTTCCCAGGCTTTCCATCTAGTTTACATAGAGCATGTTCTGTGTATGTGTGCTACAGGTATAGCACGCATATGCATTGTATGCATAAATTTATATACGGTTCATATATAAGTGTTATTACAGCTATACTTACAAATAATTAAACAGGTTGCTAGCTATTGTTGGCATCATTATGGTTATGATGACAGTTTTACAAAATATTATGAAACATGAAAAACTTTCATACTTTCAACACACTTCCAAAAGTTTCACTGAAATAACAGTAAATATATAAAACAATCAATCAAAATAACAGCCTAATATGTAAAGAAAAAAGTCATTGAAATATAAATTATTTGGGACATTTTGAGGAAATAGGTATTGGGGCTGAGGCAGCATAATTTTGCTGTGAAATGAAGAGCAGGTTTTTCTCTACAGATGGACTCCTACAAATTTACGTGTTTATTTGTTTTAGGAATATAAAAAAAAAGTGACAGATTTGAGGTGCTTAGGATAGTCATCATTATCAAAGAATGAAGTTACTTATTTACTAATGAACATATGGCCAGTCTTGTTTGGGTCACTCCTTTTCCCAATATAGCCGCAGAAACTTTCAGAAATGACGGATCACTTAATAAAAGCATAAACCACAGTTTTTTAAGAGAATGACCACACTGATTATTAGTGATGCTGCCCAAGATAGAAATAGGAGAGTATCTGTAGTGACCTGTATTTTCTCTGTGTGGATTCTGGAATAAAGATGAAGCAGTTGGAACAAAGAATAAAGGGGCAGCCTGCTCTTCTAATATTAAAAGATTATAACTTACACGGAACCCAAAACCAGTCTTCTTACTCAACAGTGGGTGGAAATTGAAGAAAAAGGCTTATAGTATTGCAGAACAAACTCACCTGTCTACCTCAGTGGTGCTTTACAGAGTGGGTTTACAGTTGAGTCAAATGAAGGGAATGTTAAATTATAGTGCTAATGCCTGGACATCGTGGCTTACTTTGCAGAGGGTGCATTAGGCTTTTCTATGATTTTGTCAAAGTCCCTGGTGAGTCAAACTCACAGTCACATTTGAAAAATATTTGTCCATCATTGCTGTATCCAGTAGGATCATTTCAACAAGAGATAGTTGGGAAAAAAAATAATAAGGTACATTGTTTTAAATAAGTTGTTCCTGAGTCAGTGGGACTTGGTTAATTCAGTGTCTCAGGGGTGTTTTCAAGGACTCAAATACTGCTTAGATTGGGCCCTTGCCTTCCTCCATGATGTTATTTCTCTCCTTTATGGTCAAAGAGGAGAAGATACTGAATGCTCCTGTAATACCTAAAGGTAGAAAATGGTTCCTTTTTCTGAGTTAATTTTCAGTGGTCACACAATTTCTCTCAAAGGTAAGACTAGGTCACTCGTCTACTTCTGAGATTAATTATAAACCGGCAAGAAGGCTGTCTCTCTTGCTCACTGCTCAGAAAGCCAGTTACTGAGACAACGAGGATTGCCAAGGAAGACCTGTTATGGAGGGCACATCAACCACAAAGTAGGAGGAATGGACCGTCTCAACTCCCCCTCTGCAGCTGGTGTGGTCGGGGTTTCTTCTGGAGGTGAAATGAATAATGCCTGAGGGGAGTGAGTATCATCACAGGTGTGGGGCAGAGCGCAGAAATTATGCTAGTACACACATCCTGTGATCAAAAATGGCAAATAAGTCCCTCCTAGGGTAGAGATTTTAGTAGTATAATCAGTTAGGGGTTAATATTGGTCATCCTTTCAGCCTGTGGGTGGGTGAGATGAGGGTAGTAGAATGCTGGCAGCGGGCTTGGACACAATCTGTGTGGGATGTCTTCTCTAGACAGACAGGTGGCACAAGGCTTTGTCATTATCTTGTGGCTATTTGGAGTTTCCACCATTTCTGTGAAAGAAACTCAAAAGGGGATGCATCAGGGCAAAAAGAAGTTATAAAGTTATGGTCAGTGGACTTGAAACATAAGAGAACCACAAAAAATAAAGCAAACAAACTGAAAAAATGTTAATTAATTAACTCATTAAGACAATTACAAGATCACCACTAACAAGGGGAACAGATTCTTTATAATTTCCCTGGACCAAATAGTATTTACTCAAGTCATCTGGGACAAGAGCTGACACAGGAACAAATGTGCATGCACAGCAGACTGATTTGAGAAATCCTCATAGCTTTTGTGATTAAAAAAAAAAAAAAAAATTACAGTTTCTTTTATACATCATAAATTTTGTTTTAGTAACTCATGTTTGAGCTTTTCACAACCATTATGTGTATCCAAAATATTACCTTTTCTATTTCTATCAATTTCATTTATGAAAAACTATAATTGACTATTGGTAGTAATTCAATTTAATTGATGGAGTCCCAAGTTCCACAGTATGTACATATTACCTTATTATTGTTTTGCTTTTATCCCATAACAAATGTTAGAGTAACTCAGTGTGCTTTAGGGAGAAAATTGGAAACATATCTGGAACAAACATTATTCAATTAAAAGTGATTAGTTAAGAATGATTCTATGATACATATAAATCTATATATTTATCTACCTGCAATATGGACCATGTGTGTATCTGTGTAGGCTGAGGTAGAGAGGGGGAGTGTGTGTGGGAGGGAGAGAATGACAGAGACTGTGAGACTGTGTCCTTGTGCCTGGGTGTCAATAGTTGTCTTTAGCTGGCAGTGTTGAGAAAGGTTGGCTTTGGAGTTTTTTAGCTTAGATTGGTATTTTTTACTTCTGTTCAAACTTGTCCTCACTGATGTCATCTACTCTTTCAACCAGTTAGAAACACACTATTTACATAGATGCTGGTGACTCCTTTGGGGAAAATAGTTTTTTCATGCAATTTTGGTTTCTTTAGAAAGTGATTCTCACTTATATTATGTTTAATACGTTTGAACTAAATCATTATTGTTATCTGGGGGATGTGTTGTCATTAATAAAAAAAGCACGAATTGCAAATATAAATACCTGAAGTACTATTGCAAACTGCTATATTCTAAAAATTGCCCTATTTTATGAAATAACTCAATGGATGTATGTTTCTTCCATTAGAGAACACTGATTGTTTGAAATAATGTTTAGTGGGATGTAAGCTATGGAAATGTATAAACTATTATTGACACAAACTTACCAACCACAATATTGCCAACCAAAGGTTTGTAAGAACATACAAACTTTACAAGTCCATCAGAAGCAATGTGTGTGTGTGTGTGTGTGTGTGTGTGTGTGTAAGGGAACAAAGTCAGAAAGAAGCAATAGTTCTTAAGTGAGCTTATCAAAAGGGAAAAGTATATCAGATGGATGCAGCGGTGATATAAGACAAGCAAAAAGAACTATGTCCTCAGATTAAGCAGAGTTTGGAAGGATCAGCCTGGCACTCAGACACATTGATCCAAGCAGAACAAGGGGCTTATGTCTTCATTTTTGAAGGGCCTTAGTTTAAAACAACTTTGTTCGGTTAAGAACATTAGGGTTTTTCCGGTGTTATTAAACTGTCTCACTGAGATCAGCAAACACATGATGAAGACCACTACAACACAGGAGCTTGCTTGTCACTGAAGTCCCCTGGCATTTGTGTTCTATGACTCATGGCACACCGATGTCCTTGACATTTCTCAGCTTTTGACTCTAGCCTCTCTCTTTCAGTTTTTCCTTTTTTAGTTTCCTGAAAAATCAACTCCTTAGGTGAAAGAGGAGTGAAGCATGAGGGTGTTTCAAAAATAGGGAAGTAGCAATATCAGATCTATTTTTCTTGATGATGGTCTAATTCTGATAGTCACATTTCTGAATTTTCTGTACAAAGAGCCCATCCTTTTTAAAAGTGTAAAAATAAATCATGTTATTAAATTGCTTGAATCACTGTTGTATTTTCCCTCAAGTTATATATTTTTCTTGGTTTATCGATATAATGTGAATGTATATACCAAAAAGTAGTGTGTTTCATCATACCGTGATATATGTATTGCCAATTGATTTTTCTTCAATAAAAATGTCTTTACTTGCAGAACTATGTCAAGGGTAAAGAAAAGCAACACGATGCAGAAACATCTGATGTCCTTGGTTCAAATCTTGGAGCCACAGTATTGCTCACTAAATGATTTTCTTTTTTCATTATAAGCCATGAATTACATTATCATCAAGAGACAGGTATAGCACTGTAACAAAGAAAAACGCTCCAATAAACATAAACGCAAAAAATCACCCTTCTTCACTCATGCATTTAATGCTTTCTATGCACTTACATGTTTGTCATTTTTCACATATATTTTGCAATCTAGTTTAAGTATTTTCTTAACTGTATATTTTTATATAGAGATAATATATAGAATTTGTATGTTTATATTTCTCAGGTTTTTGTTATTGTGATAAAATGCATTTTTCATAAATTTGCAACTTTCAGCACACAATCCAGAAGCATCAAGTACATGTGCAATATTATGGAATCATCACCATCCATCTCCAGAAGTCTTTCATTTTCTTTTTTCTTTTTTTTTTTTGAGACAGAGTCTCGCTTTCTCACCCTCAGTAGAGCGCTGTGGTGTCACAACTCACAGCAACCTCAAACTCTTGGGCTTAAGCAATTCTTTTGCCTCAGCCTCCCAAGTAGCTGCGTCTACAGGCGCCCACCAGAACGCCCAGCTAAAGAAGTTTTTCATTTTCCCAAACTGAAAATTGCAGACCCATTACACAATAATTCCTATTCTCCTCTCCTCCCGGCCACAGAAAATCACTCTTCTATTTTACCTGTTTATGAATTTGACTATTCTTGGTATTTCATACAGTATTTCTTCTGTTGAGTCTGGCTTATCCGCTTAGCACAATGTCGTCAAGTTTCTTCCATATTGCAGCATACGTCAAAATTTCACAGTTTTATGCATAAATAATATTCTATTGCATGAAGGTCTCTTTCTTTCACAGGTATTTTGTTCAATAAGAACAGTATGCAAAGAACTGTTCTCAAGAACATGCAAACAATAGACCTCATCAGAATCAAAACCCAACTCAGACAATGAGATTCTGGGACCTAGGGCTGATGTCGAAACAGAAAGGACATGGGTGCAGTGCAAGGAGGAATGAACGAGTTCTGTTTATGGAAAGCTGGTGAATTATCATGGCCAAAGGGAAGACTGTGGCAAAGTGTGTTTCCCACCTCCTCTTCTGCCATGTTGCAAAGCCACTACCCAGATGAGGGAAAGGGAGACTTTTCTTGACTTCCTTGAAATTGAATTGTTCTGGTGACTCCAATAGAATACAAGAGAAGTGTGTCAGTTGCAGATATACCCTTATTAGATCTTGTAATCCGTAATTTATAAATTGGAATTCTCAGACTCCTCAGAGCTCAACCACCATCTTCTGAAAGTGACAGAGTTACAAGGGCACTGTTACACACACAGGTACTTGAATTAACAGTACCAGGAGAGTCATCAGGCAACAATCGAGGCCAACTGCCAGCCTCACGTGGTATCCCAGGGACAGAGACAAATGTCTGCAGTTCTAGCTTCTTTCTAACTTCTACAGCACGAATAAGCCAGAGCCCTCCAGATGAGCTCACTCAACCCACAGAACCATCAGTTACAGTAAATAATGTTTCCTTAAGCCACTTAGTTTGAGTGCTTTATGATTTCACAATAAACAACTGAGACAAAACTATGCCATTTACATACACTGCTTTTTCATTACCACAGATTTGGATGTCTTGTATTTGATTAACATTCAATTTAAAATATATCCCAATATCTTTTGTGCATTCTTGCTTTGCCTCTGTGTCATAAAATTTCCAAATACCTGGGTATTTTTCTGCCTATCTTATTTTTATTATTTTCTCTTTAATCTTAGTATGGATAAAAAATGTAGTCTGTGGTATTTTAATGTTTAAAAATTTATTATTATTAAATTTTTATTACTCCATCTGATATTTCCCTTTTAATTGGAGTATTTATTCCCCTCATGTTTATGTGACTGTTGACATGGTTTGGATGGTAAATTACCTTGCTATTTTTGATTAGTTTTTCTATTTGGCCACCCCTGCCATTTGTCCTTTATTGCCTTATATTTGCTTAGTCAACTTTTTAGTTCTGTATTTTGTTAAATTTTTTTATATTTCTTCTATTAACTTTTTTGTTATGTTATTCTTTTTATTTTATTTATTTTTTTTTGCAGTTTTTGGCCGGGGCTGGGTTTGAACCCACCACCTCCGGCATATGGGGCTGGCGCCCTACTCCTTTGAGCCACAGGAGCCGCCCACATCATTCTTTTTATTTTAATGGTGATTCTGAATGTTATAATATGTATACTCAGCTTGTTATATCTGACATATTCTGAAAATTCCAAATTTATTTTTGTGCATTTCCCTGGCAACAAACTCTGTAGCTTTAATCAATACAAAATATTTTTATTACACTCTCACTATTGGACAATATATTTTACTGCATTCAGAATTCAAGATAGAATTTTTTTCTCTTTTTGTACTTGAAAAATGTCAACCCATTTGTCTCTTTCATTTTATTTCATAAGTTGGCATAAGAATATTTGTATTATATTCTTCGCCATGTGATGTTTGCTTCTTTAGAAGGTTCTTATATTTGATTATCAAAATTTTTATTATGATATGCTCAGCTTTGGTTTTCTTTGCTTTATTCAGTTTGAGATTTTGAATCAGATGTTTGAGATATTTTTATTGCAGTAGGAAAATACTAAATCCTTTCAATTTATTGCTTTTTACTATACTACTTTTATACTATTGGTGAAAGGTGTAAACAGATTACAGATAAGGCCCCAGTATAGATGTTCAGCCAGGATAATTAAAATTATTAAAATATAACTTTATATATAAAATTATATATATTTATATATAAATTATGTATAATTCATATATGCTAAATTTGTTGAAATAAAAAATTTTTTATTACTTTGACAAGTTTTTTTTTATTTATCCATTATTTTTGCTCTTCCTCTACATTAGTGGTTCTCAACCTTTCTAGTGCCATGACCCTTTAATACAGTTCCTCATATTGTGGTGACCCCCAACCCTATAATTATTTTTGTTGCTACTTCATAACTGTAATTTTGCTACTGTTATGAATTATAATGTAAATATCTGATATGTAGGAGAACCCCAATAGGGTCGTGACCCCACGTTGAGAACCGCTGCTCTACATTGCTGAGCATATAATAACAGCTATTTAAAAGTGCTTGAATTCTAACATGCATGTAATCTCAGGATATGTGTCTATTGATGGTTATTTATTCCTTTTATTGGGTAAAATTATTTTATATTAAATACTGCAAAGTTGAAGATAATAAGTTTTGTAGACAGGGTGTGGAATATTTTCAAAAATATTTAATTGAAAGATAAACAATTTTGTAGATGCTATGGTCATCTTTATTGTATTGTTTATACAATAGGCATGATATCTTTCTCAAGTTTTTAAAAATATTTTTTGATCAGATAAAATTATGCAAAGGTATTTTTAGGATAGAGAAACTGCTACACAGTGCTTCTATAATATTAAGATTGATGAAGGTAGTATCTTTTAATTTCTTTACCTCTACAGCTCTCACTTCTCCTTAAGGGCACCTTAGTGAACCATATTCATCAGAATCAGTAATGTTATATATTTTTAAAAGGTAGTTATTTTTAAATTTAACTTTACCTATTATTTTACATAGCATAGCTTTTAAAAGATTTGAATCTAGTAAGCCAATAACTTACTTTTTGCTTTCATTTTTTTTATTAACAGGATTAACTAAATTTTCAGTAAATTCTATATGCTTGGTGAAGATATTTCAGCCAATTTTTTGTGTCTATGTTGATTCTATCCACAGAAGGAATCTTGCATGAAACTGAAATCATTGTATCAATTTGCTAAAAAGCAATCTTAATCACTTTCCAAGCCTTGCTTTCTGTTGCGTTTCCATGAATGTATATTAACTTACTGTTGTGTGCCAAGGTACGTATTTGGGGATTAACTTTATCAAATTTAAATGTTGTGATATCCCAGTAGGCATAAAACCTAGTCGCTTGGGTGCATCTGTTCCCATAATTGATTTCTATATTCATGGGGCTTCTGTAGCACTAAGTGCATGAGCAGTTATCATTAAGGCAGTTTCACAGGCCTCTGAATGTTGTGTTCCAATGATCCGCAAACTCTGTAAAAAAGAATATTAATAAAAACTTAGCAGTTGCTTTGAATATCATGAATAGCTGTTGTTGTTGTTTTTTTCTTTCTGAACCATAAAAATAAATCGCTGTATATTTGCCTTAGAGCATTCACTGCTGTTTCCAAATTATTTATTTTATCATGTGAAAGAAATATGAGTTAAAGATTAAAAAGTTTCACATAGCCTGAGAAACCTCTCATGTACTTGAATAAATATGATAGTTTAGCAAACCTCAATATTAAATGTATTTATAATATCTTTTTCTCAGTGCAGATTTTACCTTTGTATCTAAGTAATCAAACGTACTTGGACTACACCTAGGCAACGGCAATTTTTAATAAATTCTATTTAAAAACACCTGATTGATATGTACTGCTGTCAAATACATGAGTGGATAATTGCTTACAAGGTTTTCTCAGAGAAATCCATAAATATAAAAAAATTTATTAGCATTTCTTAAAAATCTCAAAATTAGTAGTTACATTTCAATATGGTTTTCACTGATATAAGTTCCTATTTTTCCTTATAAATTTTCTAAATTAAGGGAGTAACAAATTTTAAAAGTTTTCCTTAGCAGACTTCAAAACATTTGCTAGATTAATACACATTAATTTAGATTACCAATTTGCATATTTAATGTTCTTACATTTGTATAAAATATGATTTTAAAATTGTGTCTATTCTCATTTCCCTGAAGCAGTAATATAAGGGTTTTAAAAAAAAAATCTTCATTTTAATTCATGTAGAAGATGAAATCCTAGAATTAGCATTGCCTAAAATTATGGAGTAAATCTACTCAGCCTCTGTTGGTGTTTGGAGTCTGTAATTTTTTTAATAATAAAATATTCAATATGGCATATCTACTCCAGAAAATTTTAAGCAGAGGGTTAGTTCCTACTGTTTTCACAGCGTCTACCCTGGTGTTGGAACTCAATATCTATCTCAGCAAGTGGCCTGAGGGAGGAATTCATGGCTTATCTTTATTCACAAATTTCTACTTATTTTTATATTCATTGTGATTGTCCTCAAAGTAAAACCATGATTTAGCCTTATTCAGTAAGATTCCTTTCCATGCAATTCAAAATAGATGTTAAAGGCAGGGACTTAGTGAAGTTGACAGGTTTGTTTAGCCTCACCTTCCTATGACAATCTTACAAAGATCCTACAGGAAGACTATTGTGAGTATTTATCGGGATTCAAAGCATGAGAAATTCTTCAGCAGATAGTAATGAAGGAACTCTGTCATTTTGGCGTAATGATAGGCAGATTGGTTACTCACATTTTCTGTACCACATATCCATGCTATTTGGAGCTTTTGAAAAGCTACAACAAAGGACTATTATATTTTAGAGCAAAGATAGATTCTTTTCTCCATATAATTATTCTTCTCTTGAGATATAGCCCCAAGCCTGCTAGTGACCCATGTGAAAACTAAACTCCTTAATTTGTGTCACCAATAGATCGTGGGATCTTAGTTTCCCCTCAACAACTGACCCATGAAGCCAAGAAGTGGAACACGTGCAGACCTCTCCATCATGATATGAAAGTTCAATGTAGGAGATAGGATTTAAGCAGATCTTGTTGTCATGAGCAAATGCTTCTGGCACTAATGATACTCACCATCCCTGCACTGGCAGGTGTTCACCAACCTCGCCCTGTTGGCCTCATGGGATTTCCCTGTGTGTAGTTGTCTGAGGAGTGCTGGCTCCATGCATGTGGACTTCAGTGACACTGTCTATCAATCCTATTGGGATGATAAGATTTTGAGTGGCATATTTGCATTTTCATAATTAAAAGATGACCAGCATTATAAGTACACATAAATCCATAGACCATCACCTAGTGGCTAGCCTACATATCCAGAGTGTTAAAAGCATAAGACTAAAGGAATGTGATAAGGGGCACTGGAAAAGGCAGAAAGATGGAGCTTTTATATTGGGAAATAGATGTATCAACAACCACCTGCATAAGACATGCTCTGCAAAGGAATAATAAGGCAATACGGCTCAAACTTTTATCAGTCTTTCCCTTCAACACCTCAGTGTTACTCAATAGGGTCATTAACAAAGTGGTAATAGCCGTAGACTGTAATATAAATAACACATGGGCTAATATTATAGGCCTCTGCACATCAAGATTTATCTACTACTGTTGAGTGCCCAAATCTTGAAAAGCAGAGACCAAAGCTAATTTTCTTATGGCACAGTTTATTATGGCCTAGAAACAGGCTGATTTCACTATGAGGCAATGATTCATAGTATTTCTACATGTTTTAAGATAACTTTTCTCCAAGAAAATCTTTACAAAGATGCCTCCATTACAAACAGGCACGGAGAAGCTAAAAGTATCATCCTCCAATGGTTCACAAGCATATATATTTCCTCACCTATAAAATAAGGTGTCCCTGTAGGACAAAGAACGAACTGGTTTGCTGTCAGGCTTCTTACAAGATTGGGTGGGGAATGGTCCAAGTCAATGCTCTTCAGCTTGGACACAGCCCTCTGTGTGGGCCGCATTCACCTGGGCTTTTTCTGACCCACACGGAAGGTTCGAATGGACAAAGGCAATGAACGCAGACATGGAGCTCCCTCTTTTGCCTGCATCATAAGTAACAAACTATCTAAATCTATTTAGACTCACTGATTATTTTTTAAGTAAATTTGATATTATTTAAAAAAAATCATTTTTAGAAAAGGCAAAAAAGAAGAATGCCAACTTAGACTCTCTGCTGCTTGGGGACCATTTGACTTCTTACTAAAGGATTTCTTCTCACTGGAATACACTGTTGCACCGCTCACCATTCTGCCAGCGCTACCCTTGAACTGACTGAATCCATTATTTGACATCACGGTTTTCAGTAATACTACTCCTGTAAAGATACAGCAAATGAAGTGAGGAAATAGATTCATGAACAAAAATGGGCCCATGCATTTAAACGAATTGGCCAGCTGGATTTATGGAATTAACCACTGAAGATTCAGAAACTGGGTGACAACAGTTAGGTAAGCAAATTCTCTATACCATATAAACTCTGAACCAGGACGCAATATGTGGTACCCCATTTTTCCCATAGTCAGAATACGCAGAACTAGGAAACAAAGATTGAAGGAATTGGATTTTTTTCTTATTACTTGAAATCTCTCTTTTGATTTTGTTATTAACTCCTTGAAAGTTAGAGCTTTGTTGAAATCAAGACAAAAAATTAGGATATTTTGAGGGCAACAATTACATCTTAATACTGTATTTTATTTTTTAGAGAAAAATTCATAGTAAGCGTGTCGTATAAGCGGGCTAATCAAGGCTATCCACAACTGTCTCTATCTTTAGTTGCATGGGAGAAATCAGATGAGTGGAATGCACCATTAGCTACTGCCAAATTAAAAAAAAAAAAAATCCTCTGCTTTGACCAGGGTTCTCTGTTAGTGTTTTCCATGACTGATATTAGAATTGTTCTAATTCTCCTAGGACTCTCAGCAAAGAAGTAAGCCTATTTTCCAATGGCTTATTTATTATTAAGGACTATTTGAAAGATGTTTGGATTTTAATGGTCTAACTGCTGGCATTTTTTATGGTTTCACCAGGAGCAAAGTGTAATACAAGGATTTGAATAAAATATATTTTGAGGTTGTTCCCAGAAAACAACAGGAAAGAAGAGAAGAAATGAGTTGGAAGGAAAGGAAGCCAATACAGGGTGCCTAATTAACTGAGTTACCATAGTGAGCAACTGATGAGAAATCTTCTTTCGGATCTATGGGACTCCATTTAAGAACACAGTGCCGAGTTATCTTACCTGGAGGCAGGGGATCTGGGATGCATTCACATCAACTCCTGTCCATTATTGGTTAGAAGCAGGCTAATTCATTGACCGTCCCCTTTGGTGCAGACATAGCAGGTTTCAGAGGCAGAAAACACCCTCAGGGGGAAAGACACAGAGAATAGCACTTGGACATTAGTCTGGTCTGGACAAAAAGCTTTAAATACAAATAGGACATGGGCAGGACTCAACATCATCTATCACACTTTTTTTTTTTTTTTTTACTTAGTAAGAAAAAAATTATGAATACTAGTAAATATATTTTATTTAATGGTTCTAAATCAGGACAAAAATAGCTCTTGTGCTTTGTTTCATCAAATTTGTTTACTATTGTCCATATCTTTTATGGTAAGATAGTACAAAAAGAAATACTCAAAATTTTCTCAGATGAAGGTTGTAATCTTATGTAAAGAACAAAGTCAAGGAGGTAATTATAAGGGAAAGATCTATGCATGTTTAGGTGTTATAATGATTTCAGTTAATTAATACCATAAATTTTCACATTTAAAAATTAAATACTGCTAATCATTTAATATCTTACCTAAAAACAAATGCTGGTAAATTAATTGAGTAAATGGATTTCCTTTCAGATATGTTTTAAGAATTATTCCTTGAGAAGGCTCATCTGTAATATGGAAAATATTTTATTACATTATGAACATATTTAGATTTTAATATCTCATGTATTACAGAATATAAGATACAACCAGTTCTCCAGTGTCCTATAAATACATAATGTCACTTAACAATGCCTTAAAGGTAGTATAAATTTTACACTGGCCTAAATTTATTTTAACCTAAGTAAAACATAAAATCTGAAATGTAATAAAATTTTATAGAAAAAGTTATAGAGGAAAAATTGCTTCCTAAGGGTGTATTATATATTTATTATTAATACAATGAAGAAATATAACAATAAGTATTATCCATGGATAGTGAATGCCTTTTAAAATAAATACATTTGGTTAACATGAATACATTTTAAAATGATTTGGAATGTTCTAGCTATTAAGTATATCTATAAAATTTCAGTTTTACTGAATTTTATCTTTAATAATCAATGTATTTGTGATAAAATAGACACTAATGATTATATGGCATGATTATGTACTAATGTTCCTTTCCAATAAAAAGGTTTTATTCCTATTTTTAAAATTTAACTAAAATAAAATGTAATATTAATTATGCTTTTTTAAAAAATATAACTGTTACTTAAATTATTTATACTAGCCCTTTTATTATAAGATGTGTAGTTTTAAACAGCAGAAAGTCAGTAACTATAACTTTTTATAATGAATCCTTTAATAAGTGGAATTGAAAAACAGGAAATGGCTTTATGAATTTATAATTGAAATTAAATAATTATTTTGAAAATTGAAGCATTTAGAAGAAATTTAGATATCAGGTAACTTACTTAAAATTTAATTTTATAAAATATCCACTTGAACTAGATGTGTATGTGTACATATGTATGCTTTTGTTGTTAATTCCATCATTAACATTGCTTTGAATGTAAAAGGTAGTTAAAAGATTATAATGGATATTCAATAAAATAATTATCAATCCAAAAATAAAGCTAAAATGCTACTTTTTAAAAAATGTGTATATATCAAAATCAAAATATAGATTTAATTTTAGATCTAAATGAAATAAATATACATTTATTTGTATATATATAAATATATATATATATTTATATATATATATGGGTTTTTTTCAGCTTTTGGTTGGGGCTGGGTTTGAACCCACCACTTCCGGCATATGGAGGCCGGTGCCCTACTCCTTTGAGCCACAGGCACCACCCATGAAATATTTTTACATTTAAATAATTTAATATGTCCAAATTTCTTTCTTCAGTTTTATTGAGGTATAGTTAAAAAATAAAAATTGTATATATTTACAGGGTACACATAATGCTTGGTGTATATATATACACACATGCACACCCCTTTTACTCAGCCATAAAAGGAATGAAATAATGTCTTTTTTTTTTTTTTGTTACAGCTTGGATGAGACTAGCACCATTAACCTAAGTGAAGTATCTCAGGAATGGAAAACAAACATCACATGTATTCTCTAGTAATTGGGAACTATTTCATGGGCATACATAGGCACAAAGAGTTGTAATGGTCATTGGAAATTAAGAAGTGGGGAGGGAATAAGGAAGGAGTGGTGAAAAAGCTTATGTACACTCTTGTTGGAAACATAAATTAATACAGCCATTATGAAAAATAGTAAGGAATATCCTCAGAAAACTACAAATAGCACTGCGATATGATTCAGTAATTTAACTTTTGGGTATATATCCAAAGGAATTGAAATCAGCATGCTAAAGACATGTCTACACTCTCATTTTCATTTCTGTGTTATTCTCAACAGCCTAGATTTGAAGTCAGCCTGAGTTTTCACTGATGAACTATTGGAGAAAGAAATGTATTATAAAAGTTGTGTTCATTCACAAACACACACACACCCCATTTGTTATATAGCTGTATGTGTACATAAACATATATATATATAACACATATTTACCATACACAGAATATTATGCAGACATAAAGAAGTAAATTCTGTCACTTGTAACAATATCAATGACAGTGAAGGACATGTGATGTTTGTTTTTCCATTCCTGAGCACTTCACTTAGGTTACTGGTGCTAGTCTCATCTAAGTTGTTAAAAAAAAAAAAAAAAAAAAAAAAAAGACAAAATTAAATCTCTTTTATGGCTAAGGGGTGTGCATGTGTGTGTGTTATCAATCCCTTCATGAACTGAGAAGCACTAAGGTTGATTCCATGTCTTTGAAATTGTGAATTACGCTGTGATAAACATTTGTGTGTCTTTTTGATACAATGACTTCTTTTCCACTGAGTAGATACCCAGTAGTGGGATTGCTGGGTTGAAAGGTAAGTCCTGATGTATTTCTTTATGGGATGTATACACTGTTCTCCACAGAGAACTGTACTAATTTACAGTCTCACCGACAGTGTGTGTGTTTTCTTTTCCCTCTGCATTCACACCAGCATCTTTTTGTTTATTGACTTTCTCATAATGGCCATTTTGACAGGAGTAAGATGGTATCTCATTGCAATTTCAATTTGCATTTCCCTCATAATTAGCGATATTGAATGTTTCTTCATGTTTGTTGTCCATTGCACTATCTCCTTTCGAAGAAATTCTATTCATGCTTTTTTCTCTCTTATTAATGTGTTACTTTTTTTCTTGGTGATTTGTGTGAGTTCTTTGTAAATTCAGAATGTTAGCCCTTTATCAGATATGTAGTTTCTGAATATTTTCTCCCATTCTGCAGGGTTGTCTATTTACTCTGCTATTACTTTCACTGTACAAAAGCTTTTCATTCAAACAAGTATCATTTGTTTTTGTTGTTGCTATAATTGTTTTGGGGGTCTTACTCATAAATTAGTTGACGAGGCCAATGAAAATCACTTCTCTAGTCATTTCCCTTTGCAACTAATATATTTTGGCTGTTATCAGCTATAATTTTTTCTCATTAATGCATTCCATAATTGCCTCAAGATTATTGCTCCTGAGTAATAACAGTATATCACATAAATTAATAATTGTGTTTTTTTACAGTAAAGTACACTTAATTTGGAAAATGGTACTGCAAGTGATTTTCATAGGCATTAAGTAATTAAAAATATTTTTGTAAAAACATATATATTTGAGGAGGGCATATTAACATTAAATTATATATGATGCATTAAAATACAATATTACATATATTGGTGGTGATATATTAAATACATTTGTTTTAAAAGGTTTATTTAATTATTAGTGTATTGATTATAAATTTTACAATTTTATCCTATAATTTGGAAAAAAATTCAGTCTTCTGATGATTTATAATGTAACTGAGATAATTTTAGAAATTCTAATATTTTAAATTCAAATTCCACATTTGCTAGCATTATTGGAAATAATTGCCTAACTTGCAAGTTCTTTTAAACACTGTGAACATATTTATGTTTCTTTCTCTCCTGTTGCCAGTGTATTCATCTAACTCACAGTAAAGGACAACTGTCTGGGGCTGCTGCTCCCTGCCTTCTGCTTCGGGCATGATTGTTCCCCTAAATTACACTAAGATGAGAAAGTAGAGAAAACTCTATTAGTAGTCAAACCACATAAAGGAGAAATTTATGTTTCAGATAGTTATAGAAATATTTGTATCAAATAAAGCAGTTGAAAGAAGAGGAAGAGAAAGATTCAGTGGTTAGTGATTTATAAGAAACTATGGAAAAGCCAAATAAGAGAACAAGAAAAGTCACAGAACGTGTTAATACTCAGCAACTGCTGGCATGATGGTCTTTGAATAGAGAGTATGGACAGTTATGGGTGTTTATTTTTTCATGGAATAGCACAACTGTCTAAACAAAGCTTCAAACCAAACTTCATTTAGCTACATGAAACAAGGTAGGTTCTGTGTTGCCTATAAGCTAAGGTTACTCATAGGAATAAAGTTGTTTGACCAGTAAATGAAGCCCCATTGGATTGTTTGGCTGGTGGCCTTCAGCAAAAATGTTAGGTTATTCTAAAGTTTTTCATTAAGAAATATCAGACATATTAAAAAAAAAAAAAAAAAACTTCAATATTCCAGTCACTGGATTACCTTTCAATCCTTGTGTACAATGTATTAATTCCACACTTAAAATTATTATAAGCAAAATTTAAATATTATAAAGAGAAAGCTTGGCTTATAAATATGAAGGAGTAGAAGAGATGAGCCTAGATTTAAGAAAGAGAGAGAGACATTATGGTGCCACTAATCCTAGCACTCTGGGAGCCCAAGGCAGTTGAATTGCTTGAGTTCACGAGTGTGAGAGCATACTGAGCAGGACTGAGCCCCTGTCTCCGTTAAAAAAAAAAAAGAAAGAAAGAAAAAGAAAAATTAGTTGGGCATGGTGGTACAGGCTTACAGTGCCGGCAACCTTGAAGGCTGAGGCAAGAGGATTACTTGAGCCCAGGACTTTAAGGTTGCTGTGAGCTATGATCCCACAGCACTCTAGCCTGGGGACAACAGAGTGTGACTCTGCCTTAAAAAAAAAAAAAAAAAAAAAAAAAAAGCGTTTCAGGAAGTAAAGTAATGGAAGATCCCTTATTTTAGGGTCTAGGATATGTCTCTGGCAGGGTGAAAGTGACTAAATTTTACACATTCAGAAAGGAACAAGAAATACTGGTCAGAAATCGATGCCTATCTTTTTATGACAGTAACCATAAAAAATATTATTGTCTTTCAGGCTCTTATCTTTAGAAGTTTCTCTGGTTATGTGACTATAAACGTCAAATACTAGTGTCCATTCCAGAATTAAAATGACAAAAGAATTGGGTTCCCAGACTACTTTACAGGACTAGTAAAGATCTGTATACCTTGCTATGTCCAATCACACATACTCCTGACGTAATTGGGACAAATTGCCAACCTACCTGAATCCTTAACTATTGCAATAGGTGACATTTCTTGCTGCCAACACAAGGATATTGCTCCAGAAATGCAAACTTTGGTCCTTGTGTCACAATTTTTACCTCTTGACCAGATTATTACCATGTAAAAGGGAAAGTGTTTAATTCCATTGTACCCTAGAGCTCACATCTTGGCTCTCTCATGTTCCTTAAAGGAAATTATTGATAAATTTTCCTGCACAATGAAGTCTGTCCTCCAATTTCTTATAATTCATTCTACTGACACTGTTCTCATCAATATCAACCATGTCTATGATTTTGCTAAGCCCGAACACCTCACCATGTTAGTTTTCTTTGTACTATCTGTCTCATTTCAAAGGGCCAGTAATTTCTTTTCCTTTAAACATAATGTCTGAAATGGGTGAGATTGTATTTGAGGGTTTACTGACTTGCCTTACATTTACCACAATCCTTTTGGTTGTAGTGTGGAGAATGCTGAAATGGAGACCTCCTTGTCCCCCAGTCTTCCTCCCTTAGTACCAACCTCCTTTTTGAATCTCTTTGCTGTGACTCGTCTTCTACTAAATCTTTCATGAAGCTTCAGCTTAGGACTCAACCTTTACAACCCATCTATATTTACAATCACTTAGGCGATGATTTCATTTACTACCGTGGCTGCTACTGTTTCCCAAATGTTACCCAAGCCTGAACCTCGACAGGCGATTACAGAGATGGATATTAAAATTGTTCTTAAGCCTTTTTACTTCCATGTCTAATAGACATCAAGATGCCAGGGCATTTGTAAAGACTCTTAAAATGAATTCTTTCCTCTCACATCTGAAATACTATATGAGAATTCAGCATTAGTTGAAGTCACATTATCCAAAACTTCACTAAGTAATTTTTATTAAATATTTGATTCAATATAATATACACTACTTAAAAATCAGGGCATGAATTTTTAAAGTCAAGGCCAAAAATCAACAACAACAAAAAACCTTTTTAAGTATAATTCAGTAGAAATTCTATGTCTGAAAAAATGGCTAATAAAAATTCTGATATTTATTTATATAGAAATTAGTTTATATATGTCCATGCTTATCTGCATATATCATATGCTAATGGTTATATAAACTGTTTTCTTTAAATGAGATACAATGAACTTCATTACAAATAATATTATATATATTTTAACTTAGTGAACATAGTTAAGGCAGATAATATAGCTAAGCAATATTCTTTTGAAGTACACTTAGGTTATATCCGGTTTATTGTTAACCACTTTTCCATTTGAGTTAGTTTATCAACAAAGTAATTTAAATTTTTATAAATGCCTTGTTGCTTATTATTGAGATGCTTAATCATTTCATGCCAAGCAGACTCCCACATACATTGTTGCATATCCCGAGCCACAATGAGTTTCTCGGTATTACCTGCTACATCTGCCTTTTGGCTTTGTTTAACCTGAAGCTCTTTTAGAACAGAGCCTCGATGAAGGCCGAAGGATATTTTTTCATATTCATCATCATACCCTAGTGACTAACACTTTATGGGACACATGGTAAGTTATTAATTAATCGTTCCTTAACCATGATTCACACATATTATTTTAATGCCAATAATTAAAATATTCAAGTGGAATGTGAGCTTGAAATAGGATTGATGACTGTAAACTCTGAAGCCTTCATTTCAATAAGTGTGGCTTCATAATATTTGCGTTAGTGGGTAAAGTATTTTTCCTGCCTTGCATAACTTTCCTCATCTGTAATACAAAGTTAATAATAGTGTCTATTTTAAGCAATTTTAGTGGGGGGGAAATAGTAAATAAATGATAACCTTAGAACAGTCTCTAGTACATTAGTGCTTACATAAAAAATAGAGATGATTAATTTTATATAAAATGTAAGCATTAATGATCACAAAGGACAAATAATACGTAAGATCATTTGTGCTATTTTATAACATTTCTTTCAGGTGTTTCAAAGCATGAGGAAAGCATAATCAAATGCGTTTCCATAAGCAGCCCACAACTTTTATGTCACAGTTAATAGCTGATGGCTTGATCTTACAGAGTTGAAGTCAAAGACATAATAAGGGTAATTATCTTTCACAAGGTCAAAAAATACAGTTTTCAGGTTATGGTTTGTTTGAGAGGAGCTGATCTGCTTAAGAAAATTCATGTTTACATTGCATTTAGGGTTCATTATAATTTTATTCAGTGTTAATACTATACGGATAAACAGCTTGTAGATAAACTCATAATATTTCAAAGGACCTTTGAAAATGTGCCTCATGTTACAGAAAGAGAATTAAGGAGGAAATAAAAGACAGAGAGAGAAGTAACTTTTGAGATCTATGACTTGGCAATTTCAAATTGCCGTTCACAGCTCTGTTCTCTTTAGCTCACCTCATACTCTAGGGATGGATCCAAATTTCCAAGGTCACTGGGAAAAGTATTGGCATTTTCTACACGTGTTTCTGTGTCTTCACAATCAGTATTTTTTTTTATACATCATTCTATTGAATTAAAATTACTTGCATCATTATAATACTCAGTGTAAATTATCAAACCCATCCCCACTATGAGATTTGAGGTGAATACATTTTATTTTCTTCTTTGCTCTTTTGACCCAATTTGGGGCACGGTGATATATTCTGATTTATCCACCACAAAAATAACATTAACAAATCAATGTGTCCAGTAGAAAGAAAACAGAATATCCAAAAACATAATGATACAATAAAAGGAAAATTTGAAGGTATTAGGAGTCATGGATGTGTTTTTTTTTAAAAAGAGTGTGCATCATGGTTTATTAGTAATTATCGAATAACTGAAACACTAATCAAAAACAAATTGAACTTGGCATCTGTGTTCACTGGTTTCTAACCCTCTCCTTCCATTCCATATTTTAATTCAACTAAAATAATTTCTCAAATTAGCTGAACATTGGAGTCACCTGAGTGTCATTAAAAAGTTCCTCATGAGCAGATCTCATCCACAGAGATTTTAATTTAATTTTCTTCGGTGCTATAAAACTCCTCCAGCTAATTCTCACGTGCAGCCAAAGTTGAGATTCAAAGTTTTAAGCAATGTTTTATTTCTACACTTATACTCTATCACCCATCTAATTACAACTCCTATCTATATTTTAGCTGAATGTTATTTTCTCAGAGAAGCCAAGCTAATACCCTCCCCTAGTTATCCTTAATTTATACTCTTATGTTATCATGAGATCCACCTCGTGATCAAAACACTCAAATTATTGATGACAAAGATATTTAAGGTTTGTCTTTTCTTCCAGAAAGACCCTGAAAGTAGGGGGCAAGGAAGAATTATCTGTGTTTTTATGTTTCTGTTCTTAGTCCTTTTTTCCACTTTAAATATAAACAATAAATAAATCAAATCAAAGCATGGAAATTTCAATAGTAATAGGTTCAGTACAAAATACAACACTATAACTAAATTGTCTATAATTTATAGAATACAACATAGCAAGAAGAAATTTATAAACATTAGTTGTAAATCTCAACACCCTTCCAAGAAGTGATACAAAAAAAACAAAGCAATACACTAAAGGATGACCACACTTCCCAAGATCACACTCCAGGAGCTCCCCATCTAAAGTAAAAGGAGGGTTGGCACTAATACTTGTGCATTTTCTATTAATCTACATTGTGATAACATAAGAAAAAAATACTCTAAAATTGTTAGATATATTCCAAAATAGACGAGTTATCTTGGTAACTATCACATTTTTATCATTGGCAATGTCACATGGGTGCTTTATACAAAGAACTTCAACTCTAATGGTGTACATGACTATGTTATCATGAATCTCAACTTTAAATTTTAAGATTTATCTCTACTTTCTGATCCATCTTTACAGTACACGATGGTATATAATTTAGAGGAACAGCTATGATATCTAGACTATAAAGTGTTTTAGTGAACATTTTAAAATAAAATTTATTGATAATATAACTCTATTGTACAATTTGTGTAAATTTTTGTTTATCACAATAAACTGATGCTTGATTTTTGTGTGAAGTATTAATATCAATGGTTCTTCATTGAGAGGTCAGGGGTCTTCTGCTAGGCATGGGTTTCCAGAACACATACAGGTTATCACAGCCTGTCCACATTCAAGGCCTTACTTAGACATGCATATGAATTTTTTTTCATTTTTCCAGAAATAGACTATTTAATTAATTTAGTTTAAAATATTGAACATTTCAAAGTATATTGTTTTCCAGACAAGCATACAGAGTAGATAAGAAATATATGTAAAATAATCTCCTGAAAAGATGTTTCCTATTCCAGAGTCCTATTTTGAACAAAGGAAATACTTGCATTTCTAGAATGCAGGGAAATATATTAAAACATATGAAAAATGTGTGTTTAATATCAGCATTTTTTATTGTCTACAGAGAATCTTTACCTAGAATAATGACCTTTTTATATGAATGCACTATTCTGTCTTATTTTTTAAAATCAAATTTAAAGAGTTTTTTTTTGTTGTTGTTGTTTTTTTTTTTTGAGACAGAGTCTCAATTTGTCACCCTCGGCCTCAGCCTCCCCACCACAATGCCCCGCTGTTTTTGTTGCAGTTGTCATTGTTGTATAGCTGGCTTGGGTGGGTTTGGACCCACCAGCCCCGGTATATGTGGCTGGTACCATAACCACTATGCTACAGGCCCTGAGCCTGAATGTAAAGAGTCTTTATCATATTGATTGCTAGACAAGTTTTCAGGTCAAAGATGATGGTAGTTATTACATTATTTTTCATTTGGAACTCAACGATTTTCTGCCAGTAATATTACAGGTCAATTTTCAAAAAGAGTTGTTCTAATCACTTAACTTACATACTTTCTAAAAGATAGTGCCAAAAATCTTCAGCAGACTATCAGGCCTATAGAACTTTTTTGTTGCTGCCATTTTGATTTTAACTCGTGTTACAGATTCTTGATGAGGATAATTTTTTAAATTTTAACATTTACATTATTTATGTCAGTAATAAACTATGTGATTTATTGGTTGTTCAATATTCAAACCTGCAATTTTAGAATAGATTATACCTCACTAAGAATTGCCTTTATGAGAGATTATTAAGTCTTGTCATAGTTCCCTTTAAGCTAAGAGAAATTTAAAGAAAACAAGAACTCTGATACTTAAATTTAAATAATCACATATATTGTAATTTTTTGAAGACTTTAAACAATCTGTGAGTATTTTTTTCTCTTTCTTATTGAACAATTTGATTTGAAAATATAGAAACTAAGCAAGACAAAATTATTTAGTATATGGAAATTTAAATTTATCAGTCTGTTTATTATAACATTATGATTTATCTAAAAGTGATCTGTTCTTTAATGTTATCCACTGGGAAAATTTTCATCTGAGAAAAGCTTTTTATTAAGGGCATTAAATTTTACTTTAATATATATGATCAACTCTTTACAAGAACCAAATTAATATTTCCTCTTTTTGGATTGTGAAAACTCAAACAGAAATTTTTGACTAAATCCAACTAATTGAAAATATGACTAAATAAGAAGATATGACTTGTTACAGAATTTCAGCTCTGCTCCTGAAACGTTAAATTACTCTGGAAAAGCAGTTTAATTTTTCTACACATTAATTCCTGCCATTTTGATAACTAACTTGAAATTCTCTGAAAACTAAATATACACATTTCTGAACATAAACATACTATATCGCATAAAATTAGTCTCTGTTCACAGAATTTTAAATTTGCTTCTGTAAAAAGTTGACTAACCAATTTAATACAGAATTAAATTTACTCGATCCCTTTTCTGAATACTTTAAAATTTATGTCAATTCAATGCCAATACTATCCTAAATTCCAGGTTTTCAAACTCATTTCTTGTTATAGCTAATCAAAATGGTCTTAGTGATTATTGCTGTTGTACCCAGAAGTCGTGTTACAGTTCTTTACAGTGCTCATAAAACACAACTTACGAAACTTACGTTTCAGACAATGTGATATGTATTTTTGTTACATCAATTAAAATCTTCATCCAATCTGAAAATGGGTATTATTTCCAATTTGTAATTGTCATAACTAATATAAAGTTTTTGATTTTTGGAATTCTGCTTTAGACAGTCCAAGTTTTTGAGATCATTAATCTTTCTTTGTTATGGATTTCTACTACCCACTGCTTTATCCATCTAGGTTTTATTTTCTTACTGTTTATTATCTTCTAGTATACGTCCAGAGTTTGGGTGACTCATACTAGTTGCTCAAATACATTGTTTTGTTTATTTAATTTGGCCATATTGTTTTCACTACAATCTTTATTAGTGTTCTGAAGGCCCTGACAGAGGTGATATTCAGAACCTATGTTATGGAATATCTGATTCATACTTCCTCAAAATAGTCCACACATGACTGTCATCTTAAAGTTTTAAGCTCATTGCTGCAGTGTTCAACAGATTAAACCAAACAGAAAAAAAATCCTCAGGTACGATCCTTAATTGAAGACAAGGCAAGAGGTTGAAATTGTCATTACTCTTATCTTTGCAATAGAACATTGATTTGGAAACTGAGAAAGTGTAAGAACCATTCATAGAAAATTTCATCACTTAATTTCTAGCCCCTTCACCACTCAAAAAACCATTATTATTAAAAAAGGAATGGAAATGGTTTGCAAGTCCGTCACAGGTATTCATTCCTTCTTACTTAGGAAAATTGTGGACACTGGATTTGTAGCAAACACTATTGTTCAACATAAATTTGAATGTTCTTCACGTATAGCCAATAATCCCCCTGAAGGGAAGTGTCATGCTTCCCCTCCCATTAATAGGCACGTGAGTAATGAGCCATATCATTCCACTGCCATTTACTTTCGTACATTCACATGTGTAGATAAATACCGCAGAATTTTTAACCTATGAGCCTTCTAACCTCTCTTGGAGTAAGCTGAAAAAAACAACGATAAGACAAGGAAAAAAAAAAAAAAAAGAAAAGAAAAAGAAAAAAGACACCTCTGTTCAGACCGGAAAACATTCACAATTTTTTGCAGTTTATCTTATAACGAAATGGAATCTACTTTTTACTACTTGACCCTGATCTTTGGCTTTGTGTCTTGTTTTGTCCAACTGTCATTAGCAATTGTGGCACTAGTAGAGATTTGAAAAGTGCTTATCCTTTGAGACTTGCCCTTTTTAGCTACTCCAACTCCCTGCCACCCTATAAATAATCCAGGGCTGGCCTTTTGGGGGTGATAGCCCACAGATGGAGAGGCCTCAGCAATCCCATGTGCTAGAAATGAGGTGTCTTGGGATGTTGTATGTTTCAGCAAAGCCTAAATGTTCTGAAATTTTTAAAAAGTGTGCATTAGGCTACTATATCACATAAAGTCATGTTTTCAATTCATTATTGAGATTTCTATTATCTTTAATGGTTTAAAAATTTTTATCACATGAAGTAAAACATAGTAATGTTTTGAAGACTTTAAAAAAAGTTTGAATACAATAAGTCTATGCCAATACCCTACCTAAAATAACTTACTGTTTTCCAAATGCATTTTAATTGGTTTCATATAATTTGAAATATTCTATTACTCAGTTAAGTATTTTTAAAATTGTAAACAGGATGACATATATGCCTGTAAAATATATGGTATTTTAATATTTTTCCTAGAAATATTCTGATCTGTTTAAGATTCAATTACTTCTATAACCTATTTGAATCTTACTTCAAGGTGATTTTGATGTTTCACCTCATTTATTTAAGAAAGTGCTTGGATAAAATGTATGCGTGCACTGAAATGGATTTCTCTTCAGTTATTAATAAAATTTTTTCTGCCTTTATGTTTTTGGCATTTCAAGGTCCTTAATATATTTATGATGTACTTTTTTAAAACTACGCAGTACCCCATAATAATATTTTAATGCTTGTTTTCTCCCTTTATCCTGACCTTTGTCGTTATACTCAAAATTACTATCTTCAGGTTTAAGTTGGCAACTATATGACAGTACCAGATGGATCCTTCCTTAATTTTCCACTAAATTATCCCCATGAAGCCACACACTGAGTTCAAACACATAATGACCCTCAAATTGAATAGTCAGATCAATTTTTTTCTCAGATGAAGGAGTGAAGGTATGGGCAAACTCCTGTGACTTTCTAGGTCAATAGATCAGTTAAGAGTTATATTAGCATAAAAGTAAGAATTCTTGTAAATATCACTATGCCATGGACTCTTTCTTTTATTATATATAACAAATAAACAGAAGTGATTTAAACATTCCAAAAAGGAAGAAAACTACCAAATTACTAACAACACCCAAAAGAGAGTGACAGAAATCAAGGGAGATTTGTCTTTATCTTTATCAGAATCCAAAAAAATTAAATTATCTTTAAAAATCCCGAGTTCAAAGTTCAAATAAGCAGTAGATATAAAGTAAGCTACAATACCTTTGAACAATGTCTGTTACTCTCCCACATGATGGAAGCTTTAATCAGAAATCACCTTATTTTGTTTTTTTAGACTTCAAGTGTAAGTTTTCTTCTGAAACAGCTTGAGAAGCGGAAGGCGACTTCTCTTTTTCACAGAGGTCCCAAGCCTTGCAGCTATTTCATCACCATTGATTCTGTTCCTGGAGGTGATGGGCTTCACTTGTTTATACTCATGTAGACTTACTATGGTAATAGTGTTTTTTTCCCACTGACTTGAGACTGTGAGTATGGGGAATTGTTTATTCTTTAATGATGTCTACAATATGGAAAGACCAAAGACAATTTTTACTTTGTTTGCTTTAGGGTACTATAGGATTATTTTGACCATGCCGTGTAAACTATTTGTGGTCCAGATCCCTTATCTTAAGTGGAGATCATAAGAGTACATATTTCATATATTGGAAGTATTTCCTAAATTTGTAGTATATAAAACCACATTGAAAAAATAACTTCTACGAAATGAGAGCTATAAAACATTTGCATTATTATGTCATGGGGATAAGCTGTCATTAGTTGTGTTGTTTCCGATTTTATTGAAATTCACCAGAGGTTTCAGTGATGAAGGAAGCACTTCCCCTGCAAATTGCCAGGAGACATGGCGTAGCAAGGCTCTGGGGACATATAAGACTTTGGAAAGAACAAACATGAAAAAGAGGCCCTGGTCATGGCACAGTCAATTCCTAACTAAGAACTATTTCTTTATCTTTGTGTTTCAGATCTTCTCTTGTTCAGAATATCTTACTACTATGCTAGCAAATTTGATATTATGCTGTGTTTTTTCCCTAAATGGGAGAGTGAATCTACATTCTAGCCAGAATCTACATTTTTCAAAAAAATTTACCAGTTTTACATAGTTATTTTGACAAAAAGTGGGGTGAATATATTCTGAGCTTCTCTTTTCCATGCACACCATGTGTCCTTAAAAATCACGTCTACAAAGTAATTATTTTCTGACCTGCAGAAAGTAAAGAGTTGTAATGGGATATGAAATATTTGTATTCAGTGATAAGAGTTCCACAACCAATCCTTCTTGTGGGCTTAAACCTAGGGAGGATGGATGGATGGGACAACTTCCAGTTAAGGCTGCTGATCCAAACACTGAGAGGAAAAGAACTCACCAGGTGAGATCTTGCAAGTAAAGGAGATGTCATAAAACGTGGAGACAGTAGAGTAACACAGGGTGGCGTGATGTAGGCAGAGAAGTCACCGAGCCACTCTTTACCTCCGTTTTCCTATATTTTGAGAGAGTCGTGAGGGAGGATCCAAATTTTCACATATGTCAAAAGATAAATAAAAATGCTTGAAAAAGAGCCAGCAGAGTTATGAGTGCCTCACTATCTGAAAGAGGGTGATATAATTTGCTCATATCAGAGACCAGAGAAAACAAAATGCTAGGAAACCTAGGTGAGTGAAATCAGAGATGGAAGGAGATGATGGCTTATATATTGGCACATGCACAGCGACGGGTGGACAGGACAGGACAGGTAGGATGGTTCCTGAAAGACGTGGTGCTGCAAAAGCCCTGGGAATGCAGTGGCATCAAAGGTTGGCGACCACTTACATTATCATCTCAACTCAGGAATGTTTCAGAGGGAAAAGGGCTAATGGTAATTATTCCAGGAAACAGACTTAAAGCAGAAGCTGACGTAGAACTACTCTCTCCCACACAAAATGTATAATCTTCCATTGGCCTTCAGAAGATTTTCCGTAAAATTATTTTACAAAAGATAGATTACCTGAAGAAAAGGAGTACCAATTTATTTAATTTCTCAAGAGCCTTTAGAACTAAGACACAAAGACAGAGGAAATTGTCTGTGTTATGTTTAGGCTTAAGAAAGTCTCAATCATCATGTGATTGGCCATTTACATAATATGTAGATATAATATATAGACATAATATATGAACACACACACACACACACACACACACACACACACACACACACACATATATATATATATATATATATATACACATATATATTTGGTTTGCTGCTTTGCATCCCTGAGCATGGATTCCTTCTTTCTGTGGATAGGGCAGGATCATCTTTGGAATAGGCCTTAGGATCTACAGTGAAACAAAGCAGGTCAGTTAAGTTTTTATTGCCATTTATTACGCAGAAAGGCAGAGGGGAAGTTAGAGAATTATATGTGAAGGTTTTGTGGCTTACTTTGGAGAAAAGAAGTTCTGGTTGCTATGATCTGACCCTCCTTGGGAATGAAGGATAGCTTTGGGGAAGAAGAGGAGTGAGAAAGAGGAAGGCAAGAAAATGTCAGAGAACAATTTGCTTTTCTTGCTGTCTGTGAGGTCTTCAGTTTGAAGTATGGTTTCTGCGTTTCAACATCCCCTGAGTGAAAATTCTCCCGTAAATTTCACGGTCCAGAAATTGGGCTGGTGAGTTGTTTTAGAAGGCATTGCACTAGTCTCAGTATCAAGAATAGGTCAGTCTCAATAAGCAGTTAACAGGTGTATCTTAATTTGGGGAGTGGTATTATAGATAGGCTTTTACCAAAGTCAGACTTCTACATCGTTTGAGAAATAGATATTTACTAAGAAACATTTTTATAAAAATAAAGTAAAACAAAGGTTAATGATTAGAATAAAGCATAGAATCAGTTTTAGAGTTTAGAGCCAGCCACACAAGATTTTTAGATGTTGGTGTCAAAGTATCTTTAGATGATGTGTCCCAACCCCAAGAGGTGTATCCCATCCTGTGACCCCCCACGCCCTCCCTTCTTTAATGAAATGAAAGCAGATAGTCTCAGTCTGACAGACTTATTTTTGTAGTTTGTGGTTTGTATTGGATATTTTACCGAATTGTTTCAGTAGTCTACATATCAACAGGCATAGAGGCCATAGACTTTTTTTTTTTTTAAGTTGTCTAGTTTTAGCTGTAGGGCTTTAGGAAAAAGCAGTTTTGATATTAGTGATTTTAAGTCAGAAAAATGAAAAATATACCAGAAATATTAGTTTAGAGACTTGTCAGAAAAGAATTTAAGACTTCATTTAAATTGGCAAATAATGACACAAACACAACGGGCAAGGCTGGAACCTAACAATGAAAGTATCATAGTTTTGTTTTAAACAATATTTCTTCTAGTTCCCCCAAATTTCCCAAAGTCAAATTATAATAAGACCAAGTTATTTGTGAAATAAGTTTTCCTTTTTTATATCTGTCCTGAGTAAAGTTTGGTGAGAATAGTGATTTTCTGTATCGGCTTTTTATATTCCCTTTGTTGGAACTTTTTAAATGAGTAATCTCTGATTAGACTTTAAAAAGTCCCCAGACTAGTCAGGTTAAGAATTTGTCATTACATTGTCTGTAACACACAGATATTGAATTGGGTGTATTTTTCTCTTCTCAAGGTCTCGGAATAACTTGAGATTCCTGGGTCTGGCAGAAGGTGATATTTTTTACTTACTACAAGTCAGGTACCTTGTAAAAGAACTATATACACAAGGTACTGGGCCTGTCTTTTTAAGAGGCTTTTTATCAGCTCTGTAAAGTTAACCTTATTTCATCAAAGCAGACAGGGTTTTTTTCAAAATATGCCATTGTAGTCAAAGCCTTGGAAAAATAGTTGGTGTCTCTAATTGTATCATGTTACAAAAGGAAACAAATTTATATTAAACTTGTATAAATAAGTATATTGTCACAAATTAAGAATACCCACAAACAGCTTTTAAATTCTAGAGAAATTAGGCAGAGAGTAAAATAAATTCTTTAAATTTTGTTCACAAAAGTATACTTTATGTAATTTGTTTTAAGTTATGAACAGCCCAATCAACAAACAAAAATTCTGGATTACAAAAAACAAGATATAAAAAGAATCAGGAATGATTTTTGTAACAAAAATAGTCATTAAAAATTCTTTTTAGTTTCTATCAGTTTAGTTTCATGTAATTAACTTTTCTTTCATTTGATGTTGGGTTAGCAATCCTCATGAATGCATCAGCTTTTAATTAGAACTCTGGAAGTTAACACCTAGTCCAGGGGTATGATCTTTAGAGTTATTAGAAATCTATAGTTGGCTCGGCACTGTGGCTCACCTTTGTAATCCCAGCTTGCTGGGAGGCCAAGGTGGGCAGATCACCTGAGTTCACAAGTTCGAGACCAGCCTGAGCAAGAGCGAGATCCCTTCTCTAAAAACAGCTGGGCATTGTCGTGGGCACCTGTAGTCCCAGCTACTTGGGAGACTGAGGCAAGAGAATGGCTTGAGCCCAGGAGTCTGAAGTTGCTGTGAACTGTGGCACTGTAGCACTCTACTGGGAGCAACAAAGTAAGACTCTGTCTCAAAAAAAAAAAAAAAGAAAGAAATCTATATTTAAGAATACTTGCTAGGCAGGGCCTGGTGGCTCATGTCTGTAATCCTAGCATTCTGGGAGGCCAGTGGCAGGTAGATTGCTTGAGTTCAGAAGTTCGAGACCAGCCTGAGCAAGAGTAAGACCCCATCTCTAATAAAAATAGAAAAACTGAGGCCTTAGGATCTCTTGAGCCAGAGTTGGAGATTGCTATGAGCTATGACATGATGGTACTCTACCCAGGGCGACAGGTGGACACTGTCTCAAAAAAAAAAAAAAAAAAAAAAAATTTGTTAGATAGAGTCTTTCTTATGAATACAACAAAGAAACAAATTTTAGACTATAGCTATTTGTAAACAATTTCTAAAAGGAATCAAAGTAAAAAGTGTCCAGATGACAGCAGTCTTAAAATAGACATAGTTAAATACACAAATGAGAAAAAAAAGTTTGGTTATTTTTGTGGCATAAAACAATTTAACATAATATATACTGAGATATACCAGATTTTTAGGAATCTTACCAAATTTTAGAACATATATTAATAATACCTGCTGTTTACTCGCTGGTACCCAATTCTTTGCATTGATTTAGAAACTTAAAGGCAACTTTCCATGCAGTGTAGTATTATTGTCATACTTTTAGTAATAGTAATAATAAAAAGTAGGGACTGTGATAAAGCCTACAGTAAAATAATTTATTCTTGGTAAATTATAAAGCCTAATGAAAGTAGGTCAGGAATTCAGGGACCTACTGGAAGGAAAGGAAACACAAAATTTGAAATGACTTGAGTTTGGATTTGTCTGAAACTCATGTTGATATGTAATTATTAATATAGTCTGTCATGTTGCAGTGTAATTAAGATGGTCAAAGAGCAATATATGCCTTTTTCTATTTTATGCTCTGCCTTTATATTTTCTTTTCTCTATTTCTTTCCTTCTATTTCCCTTAGATTTACTTTGTTCATTTTGTAATGTATTAAATAAAAATTTTAAGTTATGATGATAAACACTTCTTCTTGTCTAATATAAAAATTTCAAATTTTAAATTTGTCTCTGAACACTGCTTTCACTGCATTCTGTGTATCATATGATTTATTTTCATAATCTTTCAGTGAAAACAATTTTCATTTTCTTATAACTTCTTATTGTTATCCTTGGGCTGTTGACAAGTCTGTTACACAATTTCCAAATGTCTAGAATTCCTATATTGCTATTGATTTCTAATTTTTTTAATTATCAGAACATTCTCAATAAAAAAATGCTATTTTAAACTTTATGTATTATTATTTTTTGAATTAACATATGGCCTATCTTTGAACAAATGATACATGTTGTGCATATTTGGGAATAGTGGTTTATAGTATCCCTTAGCTCACTGAGCTTTACATTTTAAATAAAATATATATTTTTACCAATTTTTATTTCTAGATGTTAGAGCAATCGCTCAAAAAGGGTTTTTTTTATGTTTTGTTTTTTTAATTAAATCATACCTATGTACATTGGTATGATCATGGGGCATCATATACTAGTTTCACAGACCGGTTGACACATTTATATCACACTGGTTAACATAGCCTTCCTGGCAATTTCACAGTTATTGTGTTGAGACATTTACATTCTACATTTACTAAGTTTCACATAT
>CAUYPK010013349.1:0-68273 GCA_963574355.1 Loris lydekkerianus | reverse complement strand
ATTGGACCTCGACCTGATTTAACTGCCTCTAATCTTTTTTTTGGGATCCAGGGCCCAAAGGTGAAGGGTAAATAAGGGTAGCAGGGGAAAAAGGTAGGGTGAAAAACCATGTAGGCCCGTCCACAGGGGATTTTCTAGAATTTCTTTTCTTCTCTTTTCCAGATCTTCTTGGAGTGTTTTGATCTTGTTTTCCACGATCTCAGATCTGTTGGCATAAAAGTAGCACTTCTCCTGTAAAAATAAACAGATGCCTCCCTTTTTGACAGTTAATAGGACTAATCCTCTTCTTGTTGGGGCAAGTATCGTATTGAATGGAGTTAAATTGAAATCATTTCCACTTAGATCAGGAACCAGGCAAGGTTGCCCTTTGTCTCCATTGCTCTTTAACATTGTAATGGAAGTTTTAGCCATTGCAATTAGGGAAGAAAAGGTGATCAAGGATATCCACATAGGGTCAATCATTTGCTTTCTGAGATCACTTGTATTTCCAAAATGCAGTCTTCTTCAAAACTTGGCTTCTTCAAGCTAAAGCCCAAAGAGGAACAGTGTCTTGTTCAGAAGTGTTTCTGTATTTATTTATTTTTTCTTATAGAGAAACCAAAATTGCTTTAATAAGCCCACATTAGAACAGTGATATTGTAATGATATTTCACCTTCTCCTCCCCACCACTGACACGTAATGGTGCACCCCCTTCTCCTCCCCACTGCTGACATTGTCATGGTACACTCCCTGCCCTTCCCCACCACTGATATTGTCATGGTGCTCCCCCTTCCTCTCCCCACCACTGATACTGTAATGGTACCTTCCCTTCTCCTTCCCACCCACAAATGTTTATTCTTTATAAGGCAGACAATGAAATCAGGCTAAAAAGTAAATCAGATCCTTTCAAGTCCCTGCTCACCATTCCTTTATGGTGTCCTATTTTATTCAGAGTAAACAGTATATCCTTATAGTAGCTCATGGCCTTCCATAACTTGGGACTCTGGCACCTCTCTGGTTACATCTCTTCCTCTTGCTCACTCTGCATCAGCCTCTTATTCCCTTGCTGGTCTTTAAATGCACATGTACACTCTGCTCAGGGCCTTTGCACTTGGAGTTCTCTCTGTCTGGAATATTCTTTCTCTAGATGTCAGCTCAATGTTACCTTCATTTTGAGATATTGTCATGCTACCCTATTTTAAATTGTCATCTATAATCTCCTAGCTTTTTTTACTTTATATTTAATTTTTCTCCACAGCATTCAACAGCCACTGATAAACTTTACTTTTTACTTGTTTTGTTTATAATCTTATTCTCTCCAGAATGTTAGTTCCACAAGTGTGCAGAGATGTTTATTTACTGTTTTCATTAATGTATCCACAGCACCTACAGTAATGCCTCACACACATTAATTGTAAATATTCACACTGTGAATGCATGAATATCTTCAGATGCAATGCTCAGTGCTTACTATATCTTGGTTGTCATTTATTTACCAGGGTTATCTGTGCAGTGCTTCTTCCAATGAACTTAATTTTAATTTTATAATTTGGCTAGAAATTGGTCACTTGTTTAAAGAAAGTCCCATGAATTTATGAGATTGATTAGTTTGTTTGAAAAAAAATGATGTGGAAAGGCACTTAGGAGGCATTTTGACGAGGGTTAATTTGCATATCTCCCTGTTTGAACACCAATCAGCCATGCAATAAAGGGCGAGATCTAGGTTTTGCGGCACACAAAAGTTATACAATTTTGAGAGTCTGCTTTGAGAAAAATAACACAAAAAGTTCTTACTTTTTCAGATCTTATAAAAGTCTACAATTAGGTATAGCTGCTGGCACTCTCCCTCCTAGAACTTGGAAGGGACAAGGCCAGGGAAGGGCTCTGAGACTGATCTCTATTGGTGTCACAGTAGATCTGCATCTGGGACTAATTATAGAGGAGCAAAGGATAAGAGAAAAAATGGAATGGCTGAAAATGTGTAGACATGTAGTACTCCATCTTTTTTTTTTTTTTTTTTTTAAGGTAAATTCTTTTAATTTTTTTTTTCCTTTTTCTTCCTTTTCCCTCCTTTTTTCTTGTTTTGTCCACTTTGTCTCTTTCTTTCGTAGTACAGATTTCCAAAATACTCCTCATATTTTTCAAAATCTGTCTTGTTATCATATTTGCACATTTTATTCTTAAGATCAGTGAATATCGCCTGATTCTGGAGAGTAGGGAGAGATTCCACTATGTTGGGTATTGAAATCCCTTTGAAGTTCTGAAAAGGGATAATCTCTAAACCACAACATCTTTCCAGAGATTGTAATTTTCTTTTTCAAAGGTGAGTTTTTAAAACGTGATTCTCAAATGGATCCCTGACATGTATTTAGACTTATTAAAAATTAATTTAGAAAAGGTTTGGAATTCATAAGATTTATTAAATTATGAATCCTTTGTAAGAAAACTTAGAATTAAAAATATATTAAGAAGTTTGACTATGTCTATGTAAGATTATTATTAAGAACAAAAATTGTAGTAGTTCTACTATAATTGCCTTTAAAGTATAACTTAAGTTTGATTCTTTTTGACTAGTGGATATGAAAACTCACATACTATGTTTTTCTCTAGGTCTGGTCTCTCCCTCAAACAGGTCAGGAAACCATTCACCAGCCCTACTATTAAATCTATTTTGGAGAAGTGATATTACTTAGTTTCCAACCTCAATGACCCAAACAGATGGATTTTCCATTTTAATGGGGGTAGAGAGAACAGAGAAGGGTTTTAGAGATTTGTGTGGCCTGAATTAAACCCCATTTCTTCAGTCTTAATAGAGTAACACAATAATAAGAATATTATCCTATGATGATTATAAACAATCGCTCTGTTCTGCAATTCTTTTAAAATATATCATGGAGAGTAAGAAAAACATATACACACTCACCCCAGACAGCACACATCTCATTTTGTAATAGATACATTAAGAACAGCTTTCTCTCATGATTCCTTATATTGGGTGAATTAATGCATGGTTGCAAATTATATTTTAAAGGTTTTAAGACATTGTAAGGACTGTCTAAAGTGACTGTAGGATCTACTTCAACAATGATTTTGAAGAACAAAGAAATATTTTCATATTTCCTTGAATGGTTCTTTATGTAATCCTGCCTAAAGACAAAACGACCCTGGAAAAGCAGAGAATTCAGTCATCAGGACCGTGACTGTGGCAAACTCTACTGTCTGTCAAATTCCATTTTCTGCTTGTTCCTGGGAATTTAAGAAGTCCTCCTTTCTATGCCTCCCTTGCAGTTAGATTTGGCCACGTGACTGGATGTGAGCAGGGATACTGTGTGCCACATACAGGCCTGGCTCCTAGCTGCCCCAAATGCTCATCTAGGTGCTCTTTCTCTGCTAACGCTGAGGAAGCACAAAAGATGGTGGGAATGTGCCATGGGAAAATCCTGCTCCTGACTGAGGGAAGGACAGCTGCCTCCTCCTGCTAAATACCACCCTAGAAACATTACTTGATGAAAAAGGAAGTTAATGTTGAAGGCATTTAACATGGGGAGTTTATTTGTTAGCTTAATAGCATTTAAAGCACAGTATTACACAAGACTAAACTGGCAGGACGGAAAGCATGTTAACTGTTCGAACATTTCCCCCTCAGCCTACCGCTGGCCAAGTGAAACCAATTGTCTCTTTACTCCAACCACTTTCACACTTGATTTATGATTTTGGTTTTGTTTTATTTAACCCCTCATCTTCCTTGGTTATCTATATTTTCATTAAGACATTTATTATTATTCAACTGCTTAAGAGATGTTCAAGAATGATTTTATAATCATTGCACATAGTTGCGATTGTTTGGTGGAGTGAAAGTCAGTCCAGTTCTGTTCTGCCTTGATGAGAACCACTGAAGATATAGAAGGTCAGCTCCAGTTTGAAGCTGGCTCATGATCTAATGTAAAGATTACAGAAGAAACATGGGGCCAGGAGTCACTGATGCTTAGGATTTGCACCCACGCTTCATGTGAGCCAGAGAGGTTTCAGAACACCAGATCAAACTAGGTTTATCTTCAGATCTCAGAAGCATAGGCTCCAAAACTTTTAAAAAGACAAATGAGATTATATTAAATTAAAACGCTTTCATATTGTGAAGAAACAATCAACAGAGTGAAGAGACAATCTGTTGAATGGGAAGAAAATATTTGCAAACTCTTCATCTGACAAAGGACTAAAATCCAGAATGCAAGTCAAACCACTTAAAGGTGGGCAAAGTACATGAATAGATATTCATCAAAAGAAGACATATAAATATCTAATAGGTATAAGAAAAAATGTTCAACATCAATACCCATCAAGGAAATGAGAATCAAAACCACAATATGATATCATCGTACTCTAGTTAAAATGTATATTATTATGTCTGCTGGTAAGGGTGCAGAGAAAGAAGAGCTGTTATACATCATTGGTGAGAATGCAAATTAGTACAACCACTATGGAAAGCAATATGGAGAGTTCTCAAAAAAACTAAAAACAGAACTGCCGTATCACTGAGTATCTAGCCAAAGGAAAAGAAGTCAGTACATCAATGGTGTGCATACACCTTATGTTTATTGCAGAACTGCTGACATAATAAAGATGTGGAAGCAATTTAAGTATTCATCAATGGACAAATGGATAAAGAAAATGTGGTATATATATAATGAAATGCTATTTAGCCATAAGAAGATGAAATCTGTCCTTAGTAGCAACAAAGATGGAACTTGAGATTATAAACATTAAGCAAAATAAACCAGGCACAGAAAGACAAAAATCCCACGTTCTCACTCATATGTAGGAGCTAAAAAAGTAGATCTCATGGAGTTAGCGAGTACAGGGTATCCCCAAAGTTGCCCTTAAAGTCACCAAACATAGGGAAAATGGGAAATGGTGGGCTAAATGTACCTTTATGTATAAAATATTCATTACAAATTTTATAAAATGTTTACAAAATATTCTGTACATGTTGGCCACCTCATAAAATTTTGTAGAATGACAGTAACCAGGGGCTGAGAAGGGTGTGTCAGTGTGTGTGTTGCAGGGGGATGCAGAGTGGTTGGATAATGGGGACCAATATGCAGTTAGATCAGAGAGTTAAGTTCTAATGTTCCATAGCAGAGTAGGGTGACTACAGTTAACAATCATGTATTGTATTTTTCAAAACAGCTAAGAGAGACTTAAAATGTTCCCAGCACATAGAGGTGTTGCACATGCAAATCAAACCACTTAAAGGTGGGCAAAGTACATGAATGTGATGGGTACCCTAAATACCTTGACTTGATCATTAAACATTCTATTCGTGGAAAAACTATCACATATACCCTATAAGATACACAAATACTACATATCAATAAAAAATATACCCCCGAATTAGTCGTGCTTTATTCAGAATGTGATTCTACAACAAAACAATATTCTGAATGTGCATATTTCTAGGGTTATGGGTGAGGTTCAAGGAAAAAAACTCCAGAAGTATTCCATAGTTTTTCCAAATCTGGTCCAGAGTCATTCTTCACTATTGTCTAGTTCACCTGCAATGGAATCAAGGTGGAGTTGGTTCTTCAGCCTGGGAATGTTGATGGTTGAGTCAGCTACCTAAGGCCTGTCATGTTCTGAACTCATAGACTAAGTGCCCTTCTAGAGCCAAATGTCTCTTTAGAGGAGGGAGAACAGGTAACCTGGGGGCATTTTGCTGGTTATCTAGCCTCAGAAACCATGGGAAGGGTGGCAAATTTCAGCTCTCCTTCACTGAGCTTCCATGTATTTCTGCTATTAGGGATACTTCATTGCTATCTCAGAGATCAAACTCAAAGGATCAACACACCCTGAGGGGGACAGAATAGGTCACAGAGAGAGTCATCCATCCACTCCACAAACATTCACCAACAACTACCTACTACTGCCAAACTGGGAGAAGGCATGCAATGCCCTGAGAAGACATTAAGAACTGCAGCCATGGCATTGAGCTTCTGGTCCTAAATTAAAACTGGGATTTTTTTCTCCTTCTTGATGACCAAATTGATGGTGAGATTGTTTATAAATCCTGTTGAGTTGCCACAGCCAAGATCCACGCACAGCTGTTTTCTACATGCATTTGACCTCTTTCCTCATCATCTCAAGTTGAGAAGCAATGTTCATTGCTCACCCTCTATGATCTGACATTAACTATGTGTTTAAAAAAATCAAGTTAAGTTTTGTTTCTTTAGCCATTAAAATTCCTCTCATTTTTATGTAATGATAGCTCTCAAATAGTTGGGTATAGTCATCCATTTTGCACCAACTCACCTATTTTCTGCTTAGTTATGGGGTTCAACCATGTTTATTTTTTATTTTTTCCCTCTTTTTAGAATTAATTCTGTATAAGCTTGGCTCTCATTTTATTTCCCACTTATATGCTCTTCTTATATGCTCTTTGAAAAATGACTTCTGCTTTTAAAATGAAGAGTCCAAAATGGTACATTGAGCTCTGAGTACAGGGTAAACAAGGCTATCTGTAATGAAACAGCCTTTCAACTCAGCAAAGATTTCTCTAATTGGCTATAGATGGTCATGCCAGAATCTCAGATTTAATGTTTCCTAATAGCAATTGTAATTGTTTTGATTTCTGGCCTGTAAAATATTTAGTACACTGTGTAAATATGTAAACAGAACTTCAATCTCCAGCCTGCTTATGTAAAATGAACATCAGTGGTAGATAATTTTAAATGTTCTTAGTTTTAAAGAAAAATACATGTTATAAAATAAATTCTGCTTTTTTTTCTTACATTAAACTAAGATAGTCTAAAAAAGTCTAGATGCCATTTTTAAAAATTTAACTTGGAGGGAATAAAAGAACCCAAACATGATTATATACTTTGCTGGCCTTTGAAATTTAATTTTGACCAAATTTCAAAAATAGGCCTTGAGAATTATAGAGTGAGCAGATGCCTGTACCTCATGAAACCCAGATGGGAGCTTTTAGAAGCATTCAGTGTAGGTATCATCTCTGTTTTTTCATATCTGTAAAACTTTTTGAAATCTTACAAAATCTAACTGTCTTACCCTTTTTTTTTTTTCTTTCTCTGAAAAACTGTGAAGTCAAATTTAAATTTGACAAGAGCGGAGGAAAAAAATCCCAAACCACCTCTACACCTATCGGGCGTCTGGCTTCTTCTTACACAGCTGTCCCTTAACCTCGCAGTGCCAAGAGGAGTTACAATGTCCTGTATGCCACTAATCCCAGGGAAGTGTGTGAGCCCTCAGGCCACAAGAACAGAATCTCTTGGGGCACCTTTGCTGCTTTACTCATTTATCATGTCCAAGGGCTCCATCTCTGCCTATGACAGTCCTATAACCTGTCCTGGGAGACAAAAGAATTCCTCCCAAAGGCCTTTCCCTCCCTATGTCTCTCATGTCCTTCCATGCCATTTCTGGAGCCCTTTTATAACGATTGTTCAATGGAATTCACATAGCCATCTGGGCCACATGCTGTGGGAGCGGGACGTTGGGTTGCCACTCTCATTTACAGAAGAGGAATCTGAAGTTCAGGAAGGAAGGGCATGTTGGGCCCAGAGTCTCTTAGATTTAAGTAGCTAAACTGTGGTATGAACCGAAATCTTTTGATCCTTGGATTAAAGAGTTAAATGAAGGATTGAATAAATGGATTACTTTTAATTTCATAAGGCTTAAAACAAAGACAAACAGTTTAACATCCCCTTTTAGAGTGCATTTATAGATGTTATCTAGCTGAGCACGATGTTGAAGACCTTTGCATAGAATCTGACATTTTGCTGAAATGAATGAATGTGTTTAAATAATGGAACGAAACAACTTGAAAGTGGTTATAACAAGAATTCTACATTTTGGTAAGCTTATTAATCAGCCTAATAACACTGTAATATCTTATAGTGTATGGCCAATGTTTGATAATACCTATAAAAAGATATAGCAAATAATGATGGTTAAATTAATTAAACATATCAGACTAGCAAACATAAAGGAATAAGCACTGTATTTTCTAAAAATACTTGAGATAAAAGAATGTAGTTCTTTTTAACACAAAGAACTAAGCCTGGGCAGTCGTACTTGGTTAAGAATTGGAAGCCCTGAGTTTGAGTTCTCATTTCACCACTACCTACTTGTGAGTTTGGCAAGCCTCTTGCTTCTCATGGACTTAGTTACTTCATCAATAAAATAAAGATATTGATTACCAGTCATTCTCAATTTCTGATCTACACATAACTTTGGAGAGGCCTTTAAAATACAGATTCTTAGGCCTCATTTTGGAAATGCTCAGAATGGAGCAGGACCCAGGAATTGGTATTTTTAAGAAATTGTCAAATCAATGCAGCCTGTTGCTGATTTCCAAGGTACCTTTTAGCTTCAGCATGCCTGGTTCCAACTGGGTAACACTGATCTCAGCTCCCAGTCCTCTTCCTGGGCTCACTTGGGAGGGAAGGTGTGCTAAGACAAAGCTGTCCTCCTAGACTGTCACAACTGTCTCCTGGGCTGTGTCCCCACCAGGTGCCTTGCTCCACACCACTCTCTACAGGGCTGCTGGGATTGTATGTGTGGTTGAATCGAAGGAGGAAGGGAAGAAAGGAAGAGAGGAAGGGTGGAGGGAAGAAAGGAGGGAGGGAGACAGGCAGGAAAGGGAAAGAGGAAGGGAAGGAGGAAAAGGAGATAGTTTAAAGTGGAGGGAAAATGTGATTACATTACTTCCTTGAATAACTACTCTTGTTTGTAAAAAGCTAATTAAAATTCTTTACAGCTTAAGCAACAGCAACTAGATGCAACTAGATGTCTCCTCCGCTGAATGGGGAACAGAGCATTTAGAATAATGCCTGGTGTGTGATGAGCCCTGTACTTGTTGCCATTTCTTTGGTTATGCAGGACATAGCTAACACAGGTAAAAGGCTACTTAACCCAGGACAGAATATTTGCTCTTTGAGCTTCTCAACCAAAATTGATAACACTTGTAAAATAGGAACAACAGTAAACTAGAACCCTGTCCTTTCTATTCAGATGTGTAGGTAATCATAACTAGAAGAGCATTGGAAGAACATGTATATGAAAAAGAAAATAGAGGTGTGAATTTTGTATTTAATAATAATGAAACATCAGCTCTCAAGTACTCATGAGTGGAGTAGGGAAAAAGGCCATCTGACGTTTGTTGAGCAACTTGGATTACTACCTGAGGGTTTAAAATAACTAAAACTGTTTCTTCTTTTCCTTGGCCCTACCATTAAATAGAAATAATTGGAAGGAGAGAAAATGTGTCCTGTTTTAGAAATGGTTCTTCCAAATCAGTATCCCTTTTGAATACTCTATGAAAGGCTCTATTTCACCTGAGAATCAATTTTACACACATTTCAAAATAGTTCAAAAGGGTAATAACAAAAATAGACTAACTATAGTGCTAAAACGTGGCAAGCAAAATGTGCTAATAATCTCTCTCACCCCCATATTTGCACAAATCATGTATATGGTACAGATCGTCTATATGGTAAGGGCAAAGGGCAACGATACTTTTGACTTTTAGGTGGTAAGAAACATGAGATCAGTGTCTTTTGGAAGATATTTTTTGCATAGGGACAACGTTGAGATGCCCTCAGAAAGGTCATCTTTGAAATGTGGAGATTAAGTTGCATCTAGAAGGCCAGATATTCCTGTTACCAAAATAAATACAGCTTAAGCAACAGCAAACATGGGAAAGGGACCAAGAAATAGAATTTTCTCCACCTCTTTACTGGAGATCTGTATGGTAGAGTAAGACAGGCAAACTGTTTTAAGGAGTCAGCATTTAAATCTACCACATAGGTTTAAGTATCAATGCTATAACTGCTGTGTGTCGACAGAACTATGCCTTCTCCCGAAAACTTCCATCCCGGCACGATGTCTCTGAGAGAAAGTGCAGTCTTTGTCATGGTTTTCATAGATTTAGTAATGCTGATCACTTTGCTGAAATGTCTGTTTGCAGGGGAACATACTATCGGTGAAACACTCCTCAACACTGCTCTCCACCATTGCTTTCCTGGATGGAATTAGAGCTGATATCCTCACAGCTCCCAAGGGCAAGCCCAGCCAGACAGTCCTCAGGTGGGTGTCACACTGCCTTGGACCTGGCTGTCACTGTTCTATGGGTTTTTGTCCAAGGGTAACACATCATCATAATACATAGTAACAACAAAGAATGTATTCTTAGCATTTCATATCCATTGTCTCATCTGAATTTTATTACTATGCTGGATAAAGAAATGGTGTTCAGGTAGGCATGGTGGCTTACAACCTGTAATCTTTACTCTGAGAGGCTGAGGCAGGTGGATTGCTTGAGCTCAGGAGTTCCAGACCAGCCTGAGTAAGAGCAAGACTCCATCTCTAAAACTAGCTGGGTGTTGCGGCCAGCTACATGAGAGGCTGAGGCAAGAAGATCACTTGAGCCCAAGAATTTTTGAGGTTGCTGTGAGCTATGATGCCAAGGCATTCTACCAAGGATGAAAAGTAAAACTCTTATCTGCCCCCCCCCTAAAAAAAAAGAAAGAAAAAGAAAGAAAGAAAAGAAAAGGAAAGGAAAGGAAAAGAAAGAAAGAAATGTTGTTAAGAGAAGCAACTCATCCAAAATTATGTTTTTAGCCATTCTACTTCATTGCCTCTCTAAGATCCAGGGGCCTTTCCTGAAAACACTGATATAATTTAGGAAAACTAGGTTTGCAAATGTCATTTAGCTCCCCAGAGTATTACATCGTGGCAAAGACCACACATGCTTTGGTATCAGATGTGGATTAGAACAGACTCTCTGCCTTGCCAACCATGGGGCCCTAAACAAAGCTACTTAGCCTCACTGAACCTCTTGAGATCCTACACTTGTTGAAAGGGATTATGAAACATGCACATTTAAGGAGGCAAAATGGGATAATGGACTTTAAAGCCACAAGCTTCGAAAGTAGTATGTGCTTGGTAAATGTTAATTCCCGTTTTATTCTTCCCCCTTTAAATATACTGGAATTTCTTACATACTGCTTTGATATGTTAATAAAATGGTCTTAATTTGACTCACCGAATGCATCTGAGGCCAGGGAAGAAATATGAAATTGTCCCTGTCAACCCTTCCAGTTATTGAAGCTAACAGCCATGATACAAGCTTCTCAGTTCATTCAGACAGCCTTTAATTTTAACAGGGATGTTAGAACAAAATTCTTTTATTACTTTGACTCTAGGACTCTCATTATATGGCTGTGACTTTGTCAGAACAGAGAGTATGTGACTTTAACCCTGGTTCAAAAAAAAAAAGAGCAAGAATAATTTACTTGTTGAAAACTCTTATTGCCACACGTGTTCAATTTGATGCCTAGGGTTACATGTCAGTTTTAGGAAGAGATGATAAAGCTAAATGTAATGTTTCATATTTATGATTCCCTTGTCCCTGTGCTTACCTGATTCCTTTCCTGCATCTTTCCTAGTTCCCCAGGAACCTGATGAGTGGGTAATGAATGAATGGCCCACATCTGGCACAGGGCTCTCAGCGCAAGACCTGCAGATTTGCTTGGTGAATTAACCAAGTGGTTCAAACTGATAAAACAAGCATCATGTCCCAAAATGTACAGACCCTGCCCTGGACTCTGGAGCAGATTATTTCTGTTCAGATCATTCTTAAAAAGGCCCACAAATATAGCCAGTTGGTTGTAGAGGATTTAAATTTTGGAGGTCAGAGACCCCTTTAAGAATCAGATGGCTTGAAAATCTTCAGAGATGTAAGCCTTCAGAAAAATTTATGCTCTCTCTCCTCTTTCCTCTCCCCTGCCTCTCTTTAATTCCAGAAATCTCAGGATGTCCTAGGGGTTAAGTCTAAGGGCTTTAGAGTCAGGTAGCCTGGCTTAAAATGATGACTTTACTGCCATATGCTTTTACAACTTTCTGCAAGCTATTTAACTTCTTCAGATTTCATTTTAAAAATGGACATGAAAAGAGTACCTACCAGATGGGGTCGTTATGAAGCATGGGGTCATCAGAGAGGCAATGAAGACTGTTAAGTGTTTAGCACACTGTGTGAGCAATTGCTTTTAACATTTGGGCATTATTTTAAGGGGTTTACAGGTCTCCAAAGCTTATTTGTGGACAGAAGATTAAGATGAAAAGAGAACAAAGTTTAAACCAATTAAGGACAATTTGCTTACCATAAAACTAAGATCCTACTAAAGTTAAATAACTATCAATAAATGGGAATTCAACACCTAGGTCCGCTACCCTGCTTGGCCCTGATCAAGCAACACAATGGGTCCAGCCACATCTCTGTTCTTTCCAGAGTGGCAATTATGCCTCCTGAGGCAGCTACTCGTCCCTGCCACGGCTGAGAACTTGGCAGCCACGCTGCTTTCCACACTTGGCTGAAAAGGAAAACAGCTTCTTCGCTGTGGAAACCTTATAAGGCAACTGTCCTGTTCCTGATATAGTCTTGACAAGGCTCTAGGTGTAAGAAAGGGCTGTTACAGGTTTTAATGAGAGAATATTTAAGTGCTTGGCTCAAGGATGCACAAAAACCTTTCAGTAAAGGCTGTCTCTTTCCATGGAGAAATTATCCTTCAGGGGAAAGAGTAACTCAGGTTGACAAAGTTACAGCTCTGGGAGAAATTCCACTGACAGTAAGGGGACTGTCTAAGTTATATATTTGTTTAACTAAATATGACTTGAAATAAGTACGCCTTTGAGAGGACTACTTTCCTTCTGGGATTAGACAGAGTTTGCTGGTTTAATACTATGTATTTTCTCTTTAGACATTTGATTTTTACTTTAATGTACATTATTTTATTCGAAAGAAGTTCTTTAGCTAAATCAGTACATTTTTGAAACGATTTGAATACCTAGAAGCCAGGAAGCTCGGACACATCAATCTTTAGTAGAAAGTAGCCAGAAGTTGAATAGCATCTGAAGATTGTTTTGTTTCAGAAAGATCATCACAGGTGAATTAAGCGACTCTAATCCATCCATTTCCATATTCCCAGTACCTAACACAGTTATTATGCTGGATATAAGAACTAACTTATTAGCTATTTATGTAATGAATTTGCTATATGCTATCTTCAGTATCCACTTTAAAAACCTCTATGGCTGGGAGCAGTGGCACATGCCTATAGTCTCAATTGTTCGGGACGCTGAAGAGGGAGAATCTCTTGAGGCCAGGCATTTGAGGCTGTAGTATGCTATGATCATGTCTGTTATATATAAAAAAAAAAACACGGGTTTTATAGTGAAACCAGTTGAGGGGGAACTGCCCATACAACGCCTGTGATAGCTGATACAAGGTGCCGATTAGCTCAATAGCACTCTGGAGAAGCTCACACTTCCTGATAGGTTCTCCAAGCAAACGAGCAGAAAAATCACTCTTTTTTTGATAAATTTCCCCTGATGTTTTTACAGCTGATCTCACCAAACTCTGTGAGCAGTGCCTGCTCCTTTCCATCTCAACTTAATTTCAACTCTAATGGTGTATATGGTTAGGAACAAGAGAAAAATAAGAGAAATATCTAAGTTGGCTGAATTTAGGCATGTCAAAAGAGACAGCAGGATACATCACAATAATCCACCAACAATGCCAATCATTTAAAATTATACTTTTATATTTCCCAGTGTAGGAATAATGATGCGGATATGATGCCAAAGATAACAGGAATAATAAGAGTTTGCATTTATCGAGTATTTCCTAGGTGTTAAAGATAGCACTAACTCTTTTGCATGGCTTATTTTATTTAATTGTCATAAGAATCCCAGGTGGAGGAGACTAGTATTTCCTGCCCTCTTTACAGATAAGGAAACAGAGGCAGAGCACAGTTAAATAAGTTACAGACAGATACACAGCTCGTGTCAAAGCACCAATGTCATAATTGTTCATCAGCAAACAGGCTTTTCTCACCAAGTTGTCTTGGACCACCTGCCTCAGAATTACTGATACCAGGGACGCTTGTTAAAAATGAATCATTTTTGGTGTTATCCAGAGCAAGTGAATCAGGGTCTCAGGAATGAAACTCAGGATTCTTGCATTTAAAAAACAAACAAAAAGCAAACAACAACAACAAAAAACAAGAAAACAAACAACAATAACAACAACAAAAACCAGGCACAGTGTTTCTTACAAGCACCTTTGTGGAAGAACCATGGTCTCAGCAACATGAATGTCACACCCCATATTAGTATGCAAACCAGGCTGAATAAAATGATTCTTGTTTTTACAAGAATCAACATGTATTGTTGACTTTTATAAGAGTCAACATGTATCACAACATTAAAAAGGACATTAAAATATTCTCTCACCAAAAATTATCTCAACTACTGAAATCATTTCAACAGAGAATTTGAACTTTCTCTTCTCTGTGGATCACAGAGATGTAACAATCTTTGGCCAGGTTTCAAAGACAGAATTTCTGCTTCCCCGTCTCTTTTATGGACCTAGGGCCTTAACTCCCCATTCATAAAATAAGAGTGTCTGACTATACAAAATTTTATCAAAATGCAGATTTAAATAAATATTCTTTTAAAAAAGAGAATTCAGTATGGTATTTCTTTAAAAAGACATTTTCTTTTAAATAAGAGTAAAAATGTGTATCTGGTATATATTGTGAGGTTTATAAATACTTAAACTTTGTGACCCAGTCATAGCTTTTCCAAGGGTTTTACCAAAGTAACTAACCAGAGATACACATTAATATTTCTTGTATAAAGATGTTTAGTGAACCATTATTTGTAGTACAGAAAAAGGAGAAAACTGTAAATGCCCAACAATGAAAGAATGGCCAAATAAAGCATTTTATTATATGAAAAATGGATTTCCATACTACTTCTAGACTGTCATATTCTAGAATCCTCAGTGACATGAGCAAATGTCTATGAAAAATGTTACGTAAATAGTACAGAATGAAAAATTATGAATATAGTCCTAATACTCATCTGGCACACAACATTAAGACACCCTTAGCAATAAAAGCATTCAAAATAGTCCCCTCTATAACTTGATTTTGTCAAACCTCTTTTTATAGACACACCCACTATATGAAGTGTGTCTACATATGTTTGTGGGGGACATGTATGCATGTGTTAAGGAGTTAATGCAGAAAATAAATCAACACCTTTTAATGACAGCTCTTCCTGTGTGCTGCCAAGACAGGTTATTTACATTTTATAACACGTACTTTTCTAAAGTTGCCTATGTTTCCACCATGAGCATGTATTTACTGTATAGCTAGAAAAAGTAGGCATTATTACAAAATCATTTGCTGAGAAACTACTTTTGGAAATACATCTGTGATGAAAGGTGAAGCACATGTGCATTATGCTCCTTGCAAACAAAGAGCCCTTGGAAGCAGGCCTCACCAGCGCTTCCACTGATGGTCAATTTGGAGGTAATTGTGCTGTCAGGGGAGCTCCAAGCTTAACCGCCATAGTGATGAACTTGACTACACAAGGACTTGTTGGAAGTGGGAGGTAATGTCAGCTTCCGCCAAAGTAATGGTCAACTGAATATGTGCTTTTGCCCCAAAAGGAAAGTAACATGGCTGTAACTAGATACTGTAAATAAGAGGTCGAAGGATCCCTAACTAAGCAATATCACAGAAGTGTTCTTGCAGCAAAATTTTTCTTTTGGAGCCGTGTCAGGCTCACAGACATGAAGGCAGCCAGCAGACTGTTATCTGTTTACCACTCATTTATTTTTATAAGTGCCCACGCCAGCAATGTTTCTTTAAAAAAATAAAATAAAATTGGCCATAAACTCTCTGAGTTTTTGAAAATCTTAATGAACAAAAACTTCTACTTATTGTGTAATTCTCACTAGGCTCATGCAAACAACTGAGGGCATGTCTGTATGTCTGCAACCCTGAGGCTGGCCCTCCTGTCCCGGCTCTGCCAAGAGATTTCTGCCTTTGGACAGTCTTCTGACTCTCTCTACATCTTGCTTTTGTTATCTGTAAGTGCAGATGATATTATGCCACGCAGGATTCTGGGAGGTTGCGTGAGAAAATGAGATTGGAGTACAGAGCACAAGGCTAAGCACACTGTAAATATTAATATTAATAAAAGTCAACTTGATTCCTATCCCCTCATGCCATATAAGCAAGATGGGTCTCTTAGGTCTCTCAGAAGTATTTTAAGGAAAAATAAAAGTAGACAAACAAGTGTATGTGTGTCTGTGGATGCGTGATTAAATATGTGTGTGTGTATTGTCTCTAAGGCCGAATTAGTTAATTAGCATCAGTTCACTCAACAGCTAACCCTCTGGAAATCCTTTATCATGTTCCTGTGAAGATGCTTAATGCTCACTGGTAAAAGACAAGACAATTGTTTCTTTTTTACAGAGTCAAATTTGTTTGAAGGGCACAATGACATCTATTCAAGAGAATTCCAGTCTGTTTTCTTTTAAAATATTGAGGCAAAGCTCTCAGCAGTTTTTTCGAAGGCAATGGTTATAAACGTACTTCAACCTCTGCTTTTCTTTACTCTCGGCTCGCTGTGTGGTTTGGTTATGAAATACAAATGAGCTTGACATTACAGATATCATTTTCAAACAAACAAAACTCTACAGAATGATGTTGATTATTATCCTAATAAAAATAGTGAACGTCCAGAAATAAACAGGCAATTATCCATTAGGTCTTCGATAGATAATAGTGATGTCATAACTTTAGTTAAAAGCATTTCTGATCTTAATAAATCTACTATAAAAACCTGTTGCCAGATGAGGACCCTATTAACCCTATGTGGTACTTTCAACTATGATGACTGATAGTTCTATAATTTTTAGATGGTTGCTCTTATTGAGAAAAGAATAACTATTTATGGAAACCTATGTGACTGTTCCTTGTTGAAAGGAAGACTGGATCTATATGCATGACAACATACTAATAAAAAGGAAACAAGCAATAAAATCATGCAACATTTAGGAACCACGGTCATGTTCATAGTTCCAGATGCTGATCTTAATCCAGACACAGTGAGACTATTTTATTTCATCAGAATTTGGAAACTAAATATTTATAATACTCAAATACACAGATGAATTATCATAGTGTTTGTGTACATGAGCATGCATAAATGCATATGTTATAGGATAAAAATCTAATTGAGTTTGGTAATAGTTATTTCAGTGACTGTACCTGTGTTACATATTTTGTTTCTATAAACTACCTATACTCACACAGGTGTATACCCATGAACCACTGTAATATGTCTTTTCAATACATATAATATATATTTAATATATATTAACATATATTTATATATTAATTATACTATATTATATATATAATTAATTATATATAATATATATATTTAACCATACATAATATGGCTTTGTGTCATGTAGTTGACCACACTTTATCCTAACAGAATCAGTCTAATTGAAATAAGTGCCTCTTCCATGAAAGTAAATAAGTTAGTTAGTGACTGTGTAGGCAGGTGATTTATAAGAATGTCTGCTTTGCAGTCTTGATAATTGAGTTAATTGACAACACACATCATGCAATGCTTGTTAATTTAGGGTATATTCTTATAATAAAAGGCTATGGTAGAAGTGCTGATTTTTAGAAGGTATGCTAGTAGTTTCAGTGTTTGTGGGCACCATTTTAATGTACAGGAAGCCGGCATTTACTGACAAAACCTAAAGAAATAAGAGGGCCTGCCCCAGTTCACTCAAGGCTAATCAAGTTCAATTTCCCAGAGTCAGCAACAGGTTCTTTAGTGAAGTTGGGGGACAGATGGTTTGAATGGACTGAATACAAAGGCTTCATACACTGATGAAATTTGCTGTACAACTGTTCGTTGGTGACTTCTTAAAAATAGGAATGGGATGTAGGCCTGAGAAATTATTGATCAAGGATTCCCTCGATTATACATGTACAGTAGGTACTTGTTACATTGGAAACAAAAACTGGCAGAACAGGTGGCCTGGGCCACTGTTCCTGCCACCTGCTCTCCTCACCAGCATTATCAATCACTCGAGCCTCACTTGTTGCTCTGGTTCCTGCCTGGTCTCCATAAAGAATGATGACTTGTAGCAGGGAGAAATTTAGGAGTCTAGCATCACACCACCCTCCCATAGTTACCTTCCATACAATGCCCTGTCTGATCATGGGCCTCTTCCTTGGCTCCTGGCGCTGGCTGCCTTCCCTGACACCCCAGGTGAGGTGTCTTTTGAATGAACTGAGCTGCTCGTTCCTGCTCCATGCCTGACCTGTAAGCTGGAGCACAGACACGCCTATGGTCACGTGGTCTAGGTGAATGATCACCTCTCTTATTGGAGAACATATTTTCATTACTAAAAACGCTAGCACCTGCACTATGCATATATTTTTTAATAAGTTAGTTATGTTCTTGTACTATGACACCAAAATATTACCTACGTTATAAAATACACCAAAAAGAAAACTTTTGAGACGACGAGAAAATATATAAGATTTTCTTTGCCTACCTCATTGTCTTGTCCAATTTGCATACCTAAATTGTCTTGTCCGCATCTTGGACAAGAATTTCGAAGAATTACCTGCTCTGAACCACTCGTTAGAAGACTGTTAGGTTTTACCCTCCAAATACCAGCCAAGACATGACACCCCCAATGTGCCCGGCCATATGGAACTTTTCTTAGTGCCCGCTAGGTGGCTTACCGCCCTGGCTTCCATCAACACCTCAGCCCACCTTCCCGGGTCCAGTAGATACAGAGTGTTTTCTCTCAATGGGCTGCAAGGAGTTTTGTTTTTACTGTTTTCTACAACAATGTCACTTTTTACTGATATATAAAATTTTGCAACACAAGCAATAAGTAAACTAAAGAGCCTATAATGAGATACTGGGATGTTATCTGGGGGAAAAATAAACTTGTATCTTCACTTTATAATAAAATAAATTCCACACAAATGAAAGACTTTGACAAAAATTATGAATCCATAAATAAACTATAGAAAAATATGTATCTATTCTTAGGATATGGAAAAAAAAACTCAAAAAGCAAAGAAAGAAATTACGAAAGAAAAGAATCAATAGATTTGACTATAGAGAACATGAAAAAGGGGAACTAAAAATTAGAACATAGGATTGTAATTAAGCTGGAAAAGGCTAATATGTTTAATAAATAAATCAAGCATTTTTTCAAACAATAAGAAAAACTATACAATTGCAAGAGAAAAACAGCTGTGAGGCAAATGGGAAATCAAAAGACAAACGGCTGATAAATGCATGAAACAATGTTCATCCATGATAGTATTTCAAAAATGTGAAGTAAAACAAAACTGAAATATTATATGTGGATAAAGCTTTTCTTATTACATGAACTCTGATGATTGTGAGGTAGGATGGGAACAATTATGCAGTGTTGCTTGGAGTGTAAACTGGCATAATCTTTATAGAAGTATTTTTGCAACATATATTGATAGTCATAAAATACTCATACCTTTTTGACATAGTTATTTTACTATGGAAATAATCAGAAATAAGACAAGGTTGTGGTTCAAAGATGTTTCCTGCTGATATTTTTCAGCATTTGGAAAAACAAGATACAGCCTAAATATTCAAACATAGGCAAATGTTTAAATTATGAAATAATTTCAAGATGGAATATTTTGCATGCATATAAATCACATTTCAAATAATGTTAAATAATATGGAAAATGTTCCTGACAAAATGCTAAATTTTTAAAAACTGGAATTAAATCTGTGCAATCCATACAATTGCTATTAGTATCATAATTTGCTTAAAAGAATAAGAATTACCAGTAGTTATTTTGGGGGAGTTTGAGATTATGAGTAATTTATATTTTTATTTTCATCCTTTCTATACTTTTTAAAGAACCTAAATAAACATAAATATTTTTATAATAAAAATTATTTTAATAAAATATATGTGGGGCTTATTATGCTTTAAACATAAATATTTTTCAGATTATATGCTGAGAATTTTAGCATTATTAATGTTTTCCTATTTGAATAAAATGTAAAGGAGTCTTCAAAAATAGAATGTAGTTAGAATCTGTGAAATATTTATATATTTCATATTTGACTTGGGGGCGAGTACTATTCTGCTAAACCCTATTTTAAAAGTTGTATTAAGGTGTTTCCCATAAGGCCAGTTGTCCAAGAGACAGTATGACAGAGTTCTGAAAGGCTTAAGCTTTGACATCCATCAGCCCAGGTTGGAGTTCTTGTTCTGTAGAAGTATACAGGTGATTCGACCTCTGGAAGCCTCAGCCGGACTAACCAGGTGTCACTATTTTCCCTATATGGATGCTTCATCAATTTCATTTTCTGAGATTCATAACTGAATAATGACCAAATATAATAATCATGTCATCTAGATGTTAAATGGAAAAATAATATTATGAAATGGATGGAAGAACATCCAGAAATAAATACCCATCACTTTCTTTACTGGGTGCTTATGGTCCCTGGCAAAACCAAGTACCCAACACGATACCAGTTCACCAGTTCAGCCACTGTCTTTAACAAGTGCAATTAGATGCTGATCATCTGTTGAACCACATTCTCTAGTTACATTGTACATAAAAGTGTCAAAGAATCTTGCCCCCTCCTTTTTTTTTTTGATCAGGAAATTGTGAAATTTTTACAACACAAAATTCTTTCTTAACTCTGTTGACATTTGGTAAATGAATTACCAGTTGCTTTATGACAATGAAATCTCTGTTAATTTCTTTTAAAACACTGTGATCAGTCAGTGTCTTCTCTAAAAATAAACAATGATACTGCCAAGGGAAAAAGGCATCACGATTTGAAAGGAATACATTTCATCACATAAGATATCTTCATCTTTAAAGTGAAATATAATAAGACCTCTCAACCATCTTCATAAATGACTATCTTCAAAAATAGATGATCAATAGGCAAGCTATTTGGATGTGGCACTTTTTCTGATAACATCCTTGTTATTCCATTACCCTATCCCTTTCCATGCCCAAATATAGTCACTACACACAGCATATTCTCATTTTCATGGGATGTAGACCATGATGGAAGAAAAATGTATGTATCCCTTCATCCATGATTTTATTCCTCTCAAAATGACTTTTTGTAGCTCTAACTAACGTCTGTTTTATGCATTTCTGATAAAACCAAATTATTTTACGTTATTCCTAACTATTTCTTTTTTGTAGTCTCTCTTTTCCATATCTTTCTTGATTTCTTTTAAAGTGAATCTCATATTGATTGCTTACATTATCTTAGAAGGACTAAGTGAACCAAAGTTATGTTATTTTCAAAATCAGGTTTTGGTAATATATCTGAAAAAAAAATTGGATTTTGATCGCTCAAAAGAACACTGAATTATTTTTCCTTCAGATGGAAATCGTGCCCTCTGAGGCACCACAGTGATGTCATGAGTGAAGAAGGAATAAATATTTAATGAATGAATAAATGCAGAAATAAATAAATCAACAAAGCCAATTAATTTGGGTGCTTTCCTATCATTTAATAAGGCAAGCTAATTTACCCAAAGGAGGAAATCAGAATCTACTGGCATGTTTCATGTGTAACCACTTCAGGTTTTTTTCTTAAGTAAACAGAAAAATCCACCCTACGACAGCTGATGTTCAGCACAGATGAAGGCAAACACAAAGCCATTTCAGAGCTACATGATGGCTGCTACGCAGAAAGTAATAATTCCCTCTTTCAGACAACAACACACCGTACTTAGAGAAGAAAGTGCTAGAAACTATCAAGACTCCGGATTGCCCAGCCCTGCTTGTTCGCACCTTTCCTGCCCCCACTTCTCAATCCCCAGGTTCATCCAGATGTTCACTCTAGTCTCCCCTCCTTCCCTTGCTTTTTGCCTTTGATGTTGATTGATTTAAATAGAACATTTGAGAAACATTAGAGTAAGAACTAAATAGCATCTGTTTTGAAAGGATACTTTGGCTCGAAAATAGAAAAGCAGTCATTAAATTTTTGCCCTAACAACCATAAATGGCATCCATGTGGGCATATGGCAAGAAGACGGGTTGTGTAGCACTCAGCACCTCACAGTGCAGGACGACTGCAACACAGCACAGGTCAAGAAGTCCTGACCCTGAACAACATTTGTTAAGAGTTCCAAGAAAACACATTTTCTTTGCAATAATGAGTCATGTTTTCAATTGAAAAATTCATCAGTACACATAGTGAAAGTGCCCTAAAGTTCAAAATGGCCAGTACACAGCCCTCTTCCACCTCATATACCAACCTGGAACCAACTACTCTTTATTCTAGAAACTTTTACCATCATTTTGAGTGGACATGGAAAAAATGCTTGCAAGTGAAACATATTTATGGACATACAGTCTTTCTGTGTTTTTCCACAAGGGGGATCATTTAAAAATATACTTGGACTTAATTAATAATACAGCCATTCAACAGAATAATTTTCTGCTATTAAAAAAAAAAAGAATGAAAATGAAGACACTTTGAAAAACAGTCAAAATTTAAACACAGAGCTACCATTTGGCCCAGCTAATAGTTATATCCTTAAGACAAATGAAATACAGAGGTACCGTCTTTAACAGCCACCCCATTGTTTTAATGTGATCCCCATTAAAATACCAACATCATGAAGAACTGGAAAAAACAGTACTTGTATAGAATCAGATAAAAAACCTTATAGCCAAGGCAATTCTTAGTAATGAAAACAAAGCCAGAGGCATTACTCTACCAGATTTCAAGTTATATTACAAGTCCACAGTGATCAAAACAGCATGGTATTGGCACAAAACATATGGAACTGAATAGAAATCTAAGAGATGAAACCAGTCTCTACAAGTCTTCTGATTTTTTTTTTTTTTTTTTTAGGCAGAGTCTCATTATATAGCCCTGGGTAGAGTGCTGTGGCATCACAGCTCACAGCAACCTCAAACTCTTGGGCTTAAGCAATTCCCTTGCCTCAGCCTCCCAAGTAGCTGGGCCTACAGGCACCCACCACAATGCCCGGCTATTTTTTTGTTGTAGTTGTCATTGTTGGTTAGCGGGTTCTAACCCACCAGCCCTGGGGTAGGTGGCCAGTGCCCTAATCTCTGACCATGGGCCCCGAGCCATGCCTTCTGATTTTTGATAAACCCCCAAAAAGCATACAGTGGGGAAAAGAATCCCTAGTTAACAAATGGTGCTTGGAGAACTGGATAGCCACATGTAAAAGACTGAAACAGGACCTGTAATTTTCACTACTTACAAAAATTGACTCAAGATGGATAAAAAAAATTAAATCTAAGATACAAATGATAAAAATCCTAGAAGAACATGTGGGAAAAACTCTTGATGATGTCAGACTGAGGAAAGATTTATGAAGAAGATTTCAATGGCAAAAGCAACAAAAATAAACAAATGGAACTTAATTAAGCGGAAAAGGTTCCGCACAGCTAAGGACACAACAAGTAAAGCAAAAAGACAACCTTTAGAATGGGAAAAGATATTTTCAGGGTATGAATCTGACAAACGGTTGATAACTAACCTCTACAGAGAACACAAATTAATCAACCAAAGAAGAGCAAACAATTCCATTTACCACTGGGCAGGAGATATGAACAGAACCTTCTCGGAGGAAGACAGATGAATGGTTAACAAACATATGAAAAAACGCTCATCATCCCTGATAGTCATAGAAATGCAAATCAAAACCACCCTGAGATATCAGCTATATTCAGTGAGAATGGCCCATATCACAAAGTCTCTAAGCTGCAGATGCTGGTGTAGATGTGGGCAGAAGGGAACATGTTTTAGCTGTTGGTGGGACAGAAAACTAATACAACCTCTTTGGAAAGAAGTATGAAGAATTTCAAAAAACTCAAGTTAGGTCTCCCATCTGATCCTGCAATCCAATCACTAGGCATTTACCCAAAAGGAAAAAAAAAAATCATTTTTCTCATAAGACATTTGCACTAGATTGTTTATGGCAGCTCAATTTACAATTGCCAAGATGTGGAAGTAACCTAAATGCCCACCAATCCAGGACTGGATTGACAAGCTGTGCTATATGTATACCATGGAATACTATTCAGCCACTAAAAAAGATGGAGACTTAGCATCCTTTGTATTAACCTGGATAGAGTTGAAGCACATTCTTCTTAGTAAAGTATCACAAGAATGGAGAAGCAAGGATCCAGTGTATTCAATACTAATATGAAGTCAGTAGACCATCTAATACACACTCACATAGGAGAAAAAGTCAAATCAATTCAAGATGGGGGAGGGAGAATGAGGAAGGGAGAATGGTAAGGAGGGAGGGACATGGCTGTGCTTCCACTTAATGGGCACAATATTGAGGTGTATGGCATAACTCTTGGAGGAGGGGAACAATTATAAGAGGGACTCTACCTAACAAGTGCAAACATTATAATCTATTTCTTCATACCTTCAAATTAACCAGATATACCGTATATACTCGAGTATAAGCTGAGTTTTTTCGGCACAAAATTTGTGCCGAGTTTGGGTTTTTCGGCACAAATTTTGTGCCGGAAAAAACTCGGCTTATACGCGAGTATATATGGTAATTAAAAAAAGAAATGCACAGATGCAAAAAAGAATGTATACACAATGAAGAAAAGGACAAAACTTTATTAAATTTATAATAGTCAAGCTACGTTTGACTTCTGTAATTATAATAGGCACTCATCATGACTTGTATTCAGGTTTTGTTACTGGTATCTATCGAGTATTACAATTTTAATACAGCTTTTTCTTTTCTTAAAATATGTATACTTTTTTTGCACCCTCTGTTCATGCACACACAAAACGTGCATAAATGTTTATAACAGCATAATTTAAAATAGCCAAAAAGTGAAAGAACCCAATGTCTACCAACTGATGAATAAATAAACGAAATGTGTTATATCCATATAATCAGATGTTATTTGGTCATAAACAGGGATAAAATCTGATACATGCTACAACATGGATGAGCCTTAAAAATATTGTGCTAAGTGAAAGAGCCCAATCGCAGAGCCCACATAACTGATAATAATCAATAACTGATTATATGATTCCATTTATATAAAGTATCTAGGATGGGCAGATCAAAAGACTGAAAAAAGTAAATTAGTGATTGCTTAGGGCTGTGGGAGAAGCAGGTAATGGAGAGGATTGGAGGGTGATGGCTACAGGGTAAGAGGTTTCTTACAATGGTGATAAAACATTCTAAAATTGATTTTGCTTATGGTTGAAAAGCTGAGTGAATATACTAGGAATCAATAATCTGTACACGCTCTGCAGGTGAAGAGGATGGTATGTAAATTACATTGCAATAAAACTCTTCTAAAAAAGAACAAGCTTATCTAAGTATTGACATATTGTCAAGTGAAAAATGCAAACTGTAGAACAGTGAATGTGCAGACTCTGCTTCTTCCGTGTAAAAGGCGGGGAAGAGAATAGAATTTATGTTCACAGTTTGCATTCACCTAAACTCTAGGAATACACAGAGAACATTAATGGAAGTGGATACCTGTGAGTATGCCTATCATTTTTTCAAGTTATAACAATAACAATAGCGGACTTCACCTGGAGATAGCTCCACACTAGGACATGAGGGATTTCTTGATGGGTACACAATATTGCAATATAGTTGCACATAAACTGTTTAATCAATCCTATATTGATTGAAGGTCAGACTTTCTCTAGTCTTCTGTTACAAAAACTACGACAGAACATTTTTTTACATATACACATATTTTTGCACTTATACACAAGTACATAGGCTGACCATTTTAAGTGGAGTTGCTGGATCAAAGACAGACAATATAAGAAATCCTTAAACAATGCTTTAAGGGAGTGCAAAAAGGGAGTGCGTGCTGTTGTGCTCATCCCTTAATTTTTTTTGACAACTATAGTAGCTATAAACCCTAATCAATTGCAATTACTGATCAAAATACGTATTTTGGGATGAGATTAAATGAAATCCTAGAATTTTACATTCTCTGTAGTAGAAGCATTAAATAAGAAGTACAATAAGTTCCATTTAAAAGAAAATCAGACAAAAACCAAATGGTTTATTCTGTAAGTTCTGGAACTTGAGAAAGAGAAGTCTCCTTTTAATAGGCATGAATTTATTTGAATTTATTATGTGGTTTCTCAAATGCTGCACACATTTAAAATGACCTTTCAGCCTCCACGTAGGAGTCACAGAGTGAAAGTATAAAGAGAATTTGTTTCAATTAAGATAAACATCAACTACCAAGACCCAGTTACACTATTTGAATTCTAAGAAGGCAAAACCATCATTAAAAAAAAAAATTAGAACGCGTCAAGGATAGCAGTAAACAAGGTAAAATTCAATTGCATGCAGTTTTGATGTTACAGGCAGATGTAATTGAGTGTTCATGAAACACAGGGCCATGTCAGGGTACATTCCCTTTCCTTCCTTTCATCCTCTCTGGCTTATTGTGGAGTTGTTTGTGAGTGACTCTACTTAGCTGTGTGGTATCATTAGATAAATGGCCATATCTGGGCAGAGAAAACCCTGATTTCGGATGGTCAAGGAATGTAGACCTCAACTACAAAATGTTACAGCTGGTAGCATAATCGCATAAAGTTGTTATGTCTTTAACAGATGTTAACAACATTGAGAAAATTACAATGCAATATATTTCACATTCAATAAAACCTTAATTTTGTCATTTTGGTTATTATTATCACTTTTATCATTATTTTGCAGTCTTGTGATCCAGAAAATACTTGTGAACTTGAATACTTGAGAAGGATGATTGTGGCAATGATCTGTGATGACTTTCACTTCATTTAAGCTGAGGAAGCCCATTCATAAACTATTTCCATTCAGGAAATGGAACACCATGTCTGTCCCAAGCCTGTCAGCGCCTGGCCTTTAATGTGTGTGGCTGTGATGCTCATCCTTGGCCCAGTTTGGGAAACCCTGGTTCACGTCTGTCTTTTGTGCCATCTGTGCTATCCAGGGGGCACGTCTGACTAGTAGCTGAAGGCCAACATTACGTTTTTGGGGAAGACTGCTCCAAACAGTAGGCGGGACCATTTACTTTACACATATATAACCTCATAACCCATTATATTTTCAACTCAAATCATTACTAGATTTAGCTGGCCAGGCAGGGCAGCTCATGCCTTTAATCCCAACACTTGGGAGGCCGACGTGGGTGGATTGCCTGAGCTCACAGGTTTGAGACCAGCCTGAGCCAGAGCGAGACTTCGTCTCTAAAAATAGCCAGGCATTCTGGCAAGTGCCTGTAGTCCCAGCTACTTAGGAGGCTGAGGCAAGAGAATCACTTGAACCCAACAGTTTGAGGTTGTTGTGAGCTAGCACACCACAGCACTCTACCCAGGGCAACAAAGTAAGACTTTGTCTCAAAAAATAAAATAAAATAAATAAAATAAAAATACATACATACATAAATTAAGCTCACAGAGGCATTAGAGCAATAAAATCTACACACTTTTAGCAAGAGAGAATTCACCATGGATTGCCTGGTGCATGACTTGCTACTTCAAATCAGACTGAGATCTTACCCCGAATAAAAAGACTCTTCAGAGTTCTAGCAAGTGAAACTTTTGGGAGGGTCTTAAACTGAGTGAAAAGGAGACATTGGCAGCAACATATCCTCTTCAAGGGCACTTTTACTCCAGTAGACTTTCCTTCTTTTCCAGGTTATGTCCTTTCTCTCTGACCTTGGCTCACCAAGGCTCCCAGAGATAGAGATCAGGTCAAATACGCAGCCAAAGACAGACCCTGAGCACTCAGAGCAGGAAACTCATCCTTTCAGGGTGTGTAACTTTTCACTGGAAATCTATACATGAGGGCCATGTAAATCCAAGTGACTCTAATGGAGAGCAATCTTTCACTTCGTTTCTTTTTTGAATGATTGGGAAAGATGGCCTTCTTTCTATTTCTCCTACCTGCATATTCATGACTTTCACACCTTCTCTTTCAAATGTTTATTTGACTGGTTCCTTCAGTTTTCAGCTTTCCTCACTGCTCCAACTCAAGTATGCCACTAGGATACACGTACACAGACACACATGCACACACGTTTCACTCAGTCCCTTCTGTGTTCTCTTTACTGAACTTAAACTACACTTTGGAATTATTTTATTTGCTTAGTTTTGCTTGCTAAGCTTCAGGAAGGGAGGGTACCAAGGTATCCCCAAAGCCTAGCACTAAAAAGGGACTAAATATATAATATATTTGCTTGTATAGAAAACTGTCCTAAATAAAAATCTTGTTACTGAAGTATTTTATATACAAAGGTATTTATATCTCTTATCTTCCTATAGCAACATTGTAGGCTACTATTAAAAAGAATTTATGTGTATCTATGAATTGAACGTAGGGTGACATATTTCTAAATAATATGCTATTTACAAAATATTATTTATCTTTTAGGAAGGCTATGTCAAAGACGTTTCCAGTCTAGAGTTAGCTAGAAGTGATGTTGCTTTTTCCCGTGTTCATGTAAATTTAACAAAATAATACTTTTAAATTAAACTAAGATGCGTACTTGCACTAATTTTTAAATTAAGCAATAATTAAGCTTTACCTAAAGCTGTAATGACATTTTCCTAGTAAATTTTTCATTATCATTTCACTTCTGAAAGAGTATCATATGCCATCTCCTAAATGGATAAATTTCTTACATCCTCAGTAACTTGTGTCAAAACTAACATGAAAACACAAATGTAAACAGACGGTATTAATAGGAGTTGTTCCCTTCTAGTAATAAACAGGCTAACATTTATTTGGTTTTCTGTGTTCCCAGAACTGCATCAAGCATTTTCCATGTGTTATTTCACTTAAAAGTCACAGAAACCCCATGAGCAGATTTCCCCTCATCTAAAAGCAGTGAGTGATGAGCCTATGATAGCTGTGAATTGAATCTGACTCAGAATCTGACACAGAACCCAGCCCACAGCTCCGATACATACAGAGAGTACCAAAAAAAATATGTTCAGAATTTAAGAAAGGAAGAACCTGAAAGAAATGGGGGGGAAAAAAAAAATGAAAAAAGAGAAAGGAAAGAACTGTGTTAAAATTGTAAGACTCAATATACAAGTATACCGATAATCTTGTATATTGTATCTTATATTGCTTGTAATTACATAAGTGAAATGTGACTTGAGTATCATAATTTTAACACAATGTGTCCCTTTCTTATAATGTGTATTTTTTTTTTTTAGCACCCTCTGTGTTGTTGGCAATTCCAAACTGCCCTTGAATTTAGATACCACAGATTGATGTTTTCCTAGAGCCTAAAGAAGTGGAAATACTTCGAGTGAAGTTAAGCACATAAGGTCTGACTTCAAAGTAATATAAAGGTTTAAAAGTAGCCACTAACTTTTACCTGGAACAAAAAGGAATATTTACAAAGCCGCACAGGACATGACCATCTGGCCTGTTCCCAGGGCAGGAAGCTTAAATATGCTACTGCAAATTTTCAAAGTGCTTTTTATTTCTTTCTTTAAATGGTTAAAAATTTCTTAAGAAAAAGAACCCACTTTCTCTTGAGGATTCCAGGTTAACATCTTTACATGTAGCACAATGTTCTACCTAGCCACCAAAGCAAGGGGTGAAAGCAAAGGTTACTCAGAGCCCTCCCCAAATCTCTATTAAATAATCAGAATCGTTCTGAGGGACCAGCCATTTTCTAACTATTACTGCTGCTAGTAAGAATCTCATATATTATAAAAAATAATTCCTTCTCTCCATCAGTATAAATGAATTTACTCAGAATATCAACAAAATCAAAAATTGCTAGGATTCTGTCCAAACTCTATAGAAGTTCCCATAAATTTTACCTCCCTTTCTATAAAACTTTACAGGATTTCACAAGTTTCAAGGTACGCTGATACACGAGACACCCTTCTTTTCTTTTATCTATTTGAACCTATCCTGTTTTAGCCAACACAGATTGTCACCCACTTAACAAAATCATCCTAAGAGTCTTTTTAAATCTTTTTAATCGCAATAGGTTCTGATTCTGAATTTCACTGCTAACAAATATGAAATCAAAGAAGACTTTATAGCAACTATTTATTTGGAAATATTTCAAAAGAAATTAAGGTATTCATCTGGTATTAAATTAAAACTTGCTGGGCGCTGTCTGTGGCTCAATGGAGTAGGGCGCCGGGCCCATGTGCCAGAGGTGGCGGGCTCAAACACAGCCCTGGCCAAAAAGAAAAAAAAAATAAAAAGAAAAAATTAAAACTTGCCTTGAAGGCTAGGATTTCCTTATATGAATGTGAAATTTATAGGGCAAGTTACATGTATGCAATTTTTTTTTTTTTCCTGGAGAGAGTCTCACTCTGTTGCCCCAGGCTAGAACGATGTGGCATCATAGCTCACAGCAACCTCAAACTCATGGGCTCAAGTAATCCCTCTTGCATAGTCTGGAGTAGCTGGGACTACAGGTGTGCACCCCCACACTTGGCTAATTTTTCTATTTTTGGTAGAGACAGATCTTGCTCTTGCTCAGGCTGATCTCAAACTCCTGAGCTTAAGCAATCCACCCACCTCAGCCTCCCAGGGTGCCAGGATTACAGGCCTGAGTGCCCACCCTCAGCCTACGCAATATTTAGAGAGCAATTGAATGAAGAAGAAATGCCTAAAGCAACTGGCACCAAGGGACTTTGGTACTTTAATCATTTTGAGAAGCCCAAATTTGCATGTGTGGTTACATGTTCTGTATTCCTTCGCTGTCTCTTATGTATACATTTAACAACACACAAGTGCCATGAGTTACGGAAGCAAAGGTGTTTGGGGCTTTGAACAAATTATCCAGCTTACTTAAGCAAATTATCTGAACTTTTTCTTTCTGCATGGGAAATTCTGGCAAATTTTTAATATTAGGAAATGCTACGTGTGTTCATTCTTCATAGTAAAGCATCACACAAATGGAGAAACAAGAATCCAATGTGCTCAATTCTAATATGAAGCCAGTAGACCATCTAATACACGCCCATATAAAGAGAAAAACTCAATTCAATTCAAAGTGGGGGGTGGGGAATGAGGGAGCAGGCGGGGGGGGGGTATATGGGGTCACTGTGTCTGGCACACTTCTTGGGGGAAGGACACAATGATGAGAGAGACTTTACCTGACAAATGCAAATAATGAAACCTACTTCTTTGTACCCTCAATGAACCTGAAACAATAAATTTAAAAATATATATATATATGCATGGAATTTACTAACAATTAACAAAGAACTCAAATCACCAACAGAACAGAAACTAAAGGAAAAGCAAAAGAAAACTTCAAAAAGTTAATGACTTAAAAAGGGATGATCAAAGCTATAAAGCTGAGAGAAAGGGGAGGTTCATGTTAGGAATTAATTTATAATTCAATTAAAATCTTATAAATAACATTTAAAACAAAATCTTATAGCTTTTCCTGGCTATTTGCTACAGTTAACAAAAATCACTTTTGGAGTTGCCCATATGTACTGAAGAGACAGGGTATACGAAATGAGAGTTCTGAAGTCAGACGAGTTCAAAATTAGTCTTACGGAAGTAGAGCTGTCATCATATCACAAAAAGTCCGAATGTACCACTGGGAATTGTGGAATAATGCAGCTCATTGTAAAAGTCTGATAATAATTTGATATTCCATTGAAATGCGTTTTCCAGTGTTGCATGGTGTCCTTATGTGGCAATTGTAATCCTTAAGGGCAAAAAGCCCTTTATCTGAACTACAATGTGAAAGAAATGCCATTTATGTCTGATTTCCTGCATGGAATATGGTTTTTAATAGTTCTTTCGTAAGTTTCTATTACACTTGACATAAAGGTCTTACTTATACAGTTGTAGCTGGGGATTCCACACAGTAACAAAGGAATATAACTGACCTCAATCATGGTAATAAGAAAATGAGTATATTTAGGGAGATGGCAAATAAGCCAGTGGCAATTATTTGTGCAAAGGAAAAAAAAAGTTTATTTCCCTTCTTGGTGAAACACAGCCTCAAACATTTTTCAACTTTAATTAGGACCTATAAAAATAAAGGTCTCCTGAAGATTATCTGGAAAGAGATTTGGGCAACAAATTATGCCATATATTCGCTTTATGAGTTATTTTTGTTCAATATTCACTTCTTTCCAGCTATTTTGTTTTCTGATATGCCCTTCTTATGCTCCCTTTATATATATATATATATATATATATATATATATATATATATATATATACTAAAACTTCCCACTTTATATATTTTATGTTTGAAAAATTAAAGGCTAAATAGGGAAGAAATTTGTTGGTTTTAAAATTTATTTAAATAAAATAAATATAAGTATTTAACTTGGCTGGACAATCTTGTTAAAAGGTGATTAAGTCAACAATTTATTTATAATGAAAATATTTATTAATAAAAAGGCATGAATTTCCACGCCTAAAAAACAAACAACAACAACAACAAAAAGAAAAACAGAAGAAAAAAGAAAATACCTCTTAAGCCCATGGAAAATATTTTGCTCTAAAAAATCAATATTCCAGATTTATTTTATATTATCCCAACCAAATTCAAGTAGTGAGGTTTTTAAATAATTCTTTTCACCAGTGAAGTTTTGAAAGCAACTGAAGTACTTTTTAAAGAGCAATGTTCTGTCTTTTCGTGGAGGTTAAAAAAAAATTCCAAGGGTATAGTAGTAAGTAAAACTATCAATCCTCTGCCCCACAGGAATACTATAGAAAGTCACTAGACTGTCAATTTTATGAAAACTGGAATTATGTATTTCCTCATCGTCTAATAGCCAGGAGGGTGCCTGAAGCTTAATACACATTGTTAAAAGAAGCAATGAAAAATGCATTTTTACTCTTGCAACTAACAGACCTACAGAAATGAAATCCTTCTTTGAAGACTGTATATTTCAAGCTATAGAATTAGGCTCAGTGGTCATGTGGCTAGAAAATGGTTTTGTACAACTTTAAAACTAATTACTTCCTCTGTTATTAGGAATAGGCCTTAATTTCTTGGCACTCTGAAATGTTTATGTCTGGAAATATAGTAAAGCATCAAGTTGACTTAATAATTGGAAATGTTCACAATACAAGCAGGGATGGATGCAGTTCCCTGACTTTGAACATCGGAGGTCAACTCTCTTTCTTAGGGCTCTAGGACAAGCTTGTCACTTCGGTTCAGCTTCTCAGTTGTGGAATCTACTTGGTCATGACAGCTGTACTGGGTTTCAGGATGCTCAAAATGAGGCTAGGGTGAGGCTGACGTGATGGTCTTAGCACTTACTGCCAACAGGTGTCTCAGCTTCACACAATAAACACCCATTGATGGAGTGGGAAGGTCAGCTTGTTAGCTGGGTGATTGACACAGGTAAAACATCTTAGTATTTCTTCATGCACCATTCATCACTAGTTGATTCTAAGAGTCACTGGAGTGGTGAGAAAATGTTGGGAAAAACTTGGAAGTGTAGATTCTAAGATGGGAAATACAGAGGGAACGGACGGTATTCAGAAAGATGAGCTGGGACCAGAATTGCCAGTGGAGGTGGTAAACCAAGGGTGAAAACAAGCCACAAGAAACAGGTGAAAGTCCTCCCAGATACTTTACAACTCCCTGCCATAAAGAATAAATTGTCTCTACAATTCACACAGTGCATGCTCTACCCAAGTGCTATCTAGTAAAAACAGAATGTAACATTCTTTGTAACATAGAACAACTCACTCTTACACTCTGGGTGCACAAATCGATTCTGAACGTCCACGACAGAGCAGGCACTGTGCTGGGAACAAAAGTTCATCCCTGAACAAAGCTGAGCACACACAGTGTGCCCCGTAACAGGCTCACAGGAGATGCAGGTGAAACAGTAGGCTAAAATCGCAGTGTTTAAAGAGTTATAATAGAAAAATGTCTAAGGTTTCATGAAAACACCCAGAAGGGACTTTTAATTCTGAATGGGATGTCTGGTAAGGCCTCCTAGAGGAAATATCCACTGGTGTGAATCTGAGCAACAGAGTCTGGACATTAAGTCATATGCAAACAATTAATGTAAAGTGACAACAATTTTAAATAAATAGTCCTATGTACCAAACTATGATCTAAATAGCACACCTACTTTTTATTCTGAATTTATGTCTCAGACAAAAGTTTATTTAATTACCTCTACATTAGTGGGAAAGAATGAACCATCAACTTGGGAAATCTCTCAAAGGTCATTTTGCAAGGAGGTGTGGGGGACAGCCAACCACAAAATAGTGCGCACTTATTATTCATTTTACATAAAAAAAAATTTGAAACAGAAAATCATAATTTGTGATTTTCAAAATCAGCATCTCAGCTACCGTTAGTGGAAGTGGGCAGCCTTAAAGAGGGACATAGGTGACTTTGGTTAGTGGTAATATTATTTTTTATCTCAGTAGTGACTACAAGGGTGACCATTGCTAATTAGAATTACTAATTTTTCTCTTTATTCCTTTCTTTGGTTTGACAAATCCAAAAGGAGATTTTATGTTTACAATATTTACATAGAGTATTTTCTTAATAACCAAGCGCCCCAAACATGTTAAAAGTTATACACACTTTGTACGTTTTTGCTACATGTTTATTTGCATACAAATTTAATCTCAGAGTTTAGATAGATAGAATTATTATGAGATCACCAGGGCTGTTTAAATGAAAGTGGCCACATTATGCCCCTCTTCCCTTGGCTAAACATTAATTGATCACAGTACTTTTTCTCTAAGCCCAATGCTTCTCTCAATACCTTATCTCAAGCACCTGCTAATTATTAGGAGAAATTGCCCAAGATTAGCCATCTTGGTTTTAAACAATGGGGACTATCTAAATTTTTTGATATTTACATGAAAAAATCTTATAATTATGAAAAGGAATTTCACAGGTATTCCTTGGTAAGGGTATCATTTCATACCTATATATGAAAAATAATTTTCTAAATTATAATGATATCTTTATACTGGTATGTCTGCTGACAGCAAGTTTGTTTTTTGTATTTTTTTTTTCCTGCCCTAGAAACATTTACTGATTCATATACAGTTAGATTCAATTTTAACAATAGGACTCAGATGAATAATCAAACTATTTTTTCCAAGCAAAAGACTCAAGGAATCTTCGTGATCAATTTTTTTCCCCAAAGGTGCTTAACCTTCCCTGAATCGCATCTCTTTCCTCACTGTACAGCTGTTAATTTTAACAAAGTAATGCTTCTACAAACTTTGTTTGTAACTACTCAGACTTGAACATGACTGTGACTGTGGAATGCTAACTGCCTGCTCTCACTAACCTATTGCATTCTTGACATTTCTAGCCCCTGTGGCTGCACAGCTAGCTCATCCTGCAGGAAGAGACCTAACCAGATCTCATTTTTTGCCTGTTGTATTTTTAGAAACGATGGAGAAGGGGTCTTAAGCTGTTTTGCTGAGCTAGGATGGCTGGATACATGAAAGAAGAGACCAGTCTGTGGCTTGATAGGCAGAATGAGACTCAGCTGTAGAGATAAAGATCTGTAAATTACACAACCAAGAATACACTTTAGGACTAGAAGTGAAAGTGATTTAGAGAAGTAGGGAAGGCCTGGCAGTGTGATGACAGTAAGAACTGTACCACTAGGCAGCCCCAAGAAGAAAAGTTAGGTAGAGAAAGTCTTTACAAGGATGTGTCTAGGGAGAATGTGCAGGCACCTGGCCCTTTCTTTCCCATAAAACCCCTGACTAGGTCTGCTTCCCTAGAGGATTCTGATTGATTTTCAAATAACTAAATCAGAAGTGTTCTGGCTCCCACTTCTTACTATGCCATTTTCATTAAGTTGTTTACTTCTTTGGCCCACTAAATAAAGGTATGTCTTCTTTAAATCGCATGCTCATATGATTTATCTAGAATACTTAGTTATATTTAAATGCTCCATTCCAAGAGTGCTCAAGAACACTGCCTTCTGGAAAGCAAGTCCTTACAGTTTAAATGAATTTCATATTTATAGTTCTTGACTATTTAAAAAGTTGTATCAGAGCCAGATGCCATGGCTCACACCTATAAATCAGCAACTCAGGAGGCTGAGGCAGGAAGATCACTTGAGGCCAGGAGTTAGAGATCAGCCTTGGCCACATAGAAAGACCCAGTGTGTCTACAAAAAGGTTTTAATTAGCGGGATATGGCTGGGTGGGTGCGATGGCTCGCACCCGAAATCCTAGCACTCTGGGAGGCCAAGGCAGGCAGATTGATTGAGCTCAGGAGTTCGAGACCAGTCTGAGCAAGAATGAGAACCTATCTCTACTAAAAATAGAAAAAACAGCCAGGTGTTGTGGTGGGTACCGATAGTCCCAGGTACTCGGGAGGCTGAGGTAAGAGGATCACTTGAACCCAAGAGTTTGAGGTTGCTGTGATGCCATGGCACTCTAACCAGGTGACAGAGTAATTCTGTCTCAAATAATAATAATAATAATAATAATAATAATAATAATGTGGGTGTGGTGGTGTGTACCTGTAGTCCTAGCTACTTGGGATTGAGGCTGAGGCAGGAGGATCCCTTGAGTCAAGGAGTTCAAAGCTTCAGTGAGCTATGATCATGCTTATAAATAGCTACTGTGCTCCAACCTGGGCAACATATAAACAGAAAAAAATAAAAACAAAAAATTATCCAATAAAGTTGTTGACCACTTGAGCATTAAAATTGTTTCTGAGTTTTTCGTGACCTTACTTGACTAGAAATTCTAAAGACCAGCAAAACTTTTCCAGCTCAACAATGGGGTTGGGATGGGGAAAATTAGATTATAGGTTATCCTCTGTGGTCTCTTTCATTTCAAAGAGTTTATGGTTCTACTAACTGGTCAAATGCCAGAGAGGAAGAAAACAGGGCAATTTATAGTCTGACCAGAAGGAGAGTGTCAATACGCTGAACGAGTCAGAAACTGACTAGATTTCTAAGGAGGGAAGCTGTGTCAAAGTCCACGTTCTTCTCAGCACATCTCTAGGGTCCATGATCTGCTTGTATGCAAATGCTGACAAAGAAGGCAGATAAATACCAAAGCTAAACATGTTCTTGAGATATACAAAGTTAAAAGGAGAAACTTGAACAATCCAGGACAAAAAGGAAAAGCCTGTTGACTGTTTTCTGTAATACCATGAGGCATAATCACACGTGGTTAAAAGCAGTTTAGATAGTGGGGAAAAGCAAAAAATAAAAATTAAAAATCAAAAATTAAAAAAGGAAACAAAAGCAATACAAACAACAACAAATGCTGGATCCAGAATGAGACAGATCAGGGCTTTCCTGCAGCACCGTGATTTTACAAGCTATGTGACTTGAGTTTTACCTCAGATACTTGCTTAGAGGACAATTTGAGTTCAGTTGTGCATAGCACCAAGGTCAGTGTCTCAAAAAACGATAGATAACCAATACCATGCAACTATCATCATTACTAAGGTTACTGCTCTGGCTAGCACCACAGATTTAGGATCTGCTGTCCCTAGCTAGGAGCTAGTGAACCAGTTGCCAACTAGTCATCAGCTATTCTATGGCAAAGTTGCAGTATGAGAGAAACAATTATAGCCACAAGTTGTTTATTCTGTGTTAGAATGCTACTGGCTAAAAGTTGTCACATTGTGGAGTAATTTGTCCTAACTAAATCGGTTATCATTCATATCAGTCATAAAAATTCCTTGACATAAAGAGAAAACTCTGTGCCACGCTGCAATGGAATGACATCATGAATGTTTGGAATTATTCTTTTATGTATTCTATATATACTTAAATATTCCGTGCAAGTTAATTATTATGAAAAGCTGAGTTTCTTGTCCTGGGTGTATTTTAAACTGGAAGGAGAACTGGGTACAATGGGAGCACTTTTTTGTAGGAAACCTGAAATAATTACATACTAAAACTGTGTCTGATGAAACATTTCTTTTAACAAGCCACACTGGTGCCATCTACTTTACCAGTCAGAATGATGACTTTGCTGTATGCAATAAAAAAAGTCCATGAAGTCATTCACTGTTTTCAAAGGTCATAAGGGAGAATCTACTTATCTGTTGACTCACTATCATTTTATCTACTGATAACTAAGGGGAAATGGTTAAAATTTAAGCAGAGGAGGTTAGTATTAGATATAAACAGCACTTCCTAACTGTGTGGGTTTAAAACATCAGGACTGTTTCCTCCAAGGAAGCTTTGGAAGTTGTCATTCTGGGTGTGCATGTATTCTATACTGAGTATTCAGTTTTCTAATTTTTGTTCTTCCTCATATGTAAGCAGAGACATGGAAGGACTTACAGTCGACTCCCCTCATTCTCTGGTAAAAGTTCTCAGGGCTCAGATGAGAGTAAAAAATGTCCATCGACGGCAGCTTTTACCCAGAAGTTGACAGTGTGATTATAGAGGGTAGAGTTCTTGACGTCAGAAATTTGGTCCGATGTGGGCTAAAGTTCTTCCACATTGGTCTCCCTCTAATATTCCCTCTTTTCTGGGCACATTTCCCCTGCTATTATGTTGAACTCTTTTCCTTGTATTTTTCTATGTCTTATTTTGAAGAGCAGTTCAGGCTTTTGTTGGCTTTTCCCATTTAACTCCTCACCCATCACCCAGGATTCTACTAGAAGAGCCAATTTCTTAGAAGGCTGAGGGTGGATGATAAATATTTATGCTTCTCCTATCCTGCTAAGACACTGCATCCAAAGGATTCTTCCCACTCTCCATTCTTTTGAAATACTTGCTGGTTTAGCCAAACTTGACCTTACAACTAGGCAATTGGAAAGCTGAAACCTGTCGCTCACTGGCATGGTCTCCCATGGGTTATCTCCACAAAGATACATTTAACACCATCTAGACTCGCTATGATTGTGTCCCTGTGGTACTCCAGCTCTTCCTACAGGCCCTGAACTCTGGGCAGGTTTAGTACTTTTAGCTAAAATATACCTTACTTCTATTGTTCATTTTCTAAAATACTTTCAACACCTGTATTATCTTTAAAGATGGGTTATCTATGGAAGGGTTCCAAAGAAAATCTACATAGGCTTTTGATTAAGACCATGCTTTCCTATCTATAGATTTAGTGCAATCCCCACCACACTACCAATGAAATTCTTTCAAGAACTTGAAATAATAGTAATAATTTCATATAGAACTAGAAAAAAACCCAAATAGCCAATACAATTTTAAGAAATAAGAACAAATCTGGAGACGTCATGTTACCAGATTTCAGGTTATACTAAAAGTCCATAGTGATCAAAACAGCATGGTACTGGCACAAAAATAGAGATATAGATCTATGAAATAGAATAGAGAACCTAGAGGTGACCCCAGCCACATATCCCCATCTGATCTTTGATAAATCAAACACAAGCATGCCTTGGGGAAAAGAATTCCTATTGAATAAATGGTGCTGGGAGAACTGGTTAGCCACACACTTGTAGAAGATGGAAATTGGACCCACGCCCCTCACTACTAACAAAAAGTGACTTTTGTTGGAGAAAAGATTTAAATTTAAGGCACAAAACAATAAAAATCCTAAAGGAAAGTGCAAGGAAAGCTCTTGACATAATCAGCCTGGGGAAAGAATTTATGAAGGCCCCTTGGCAACTGTAGCAACACGGCAAATAAATAAATGGGACATGATCAAGCTAAAAAGCTTCCACATAGCTAAGGGTGCAACAATTAAAGCAAACAGACACCCTTCAAAATGGCAGAAGATATTTGCATACTATAAATCTGATAACTAGAATCTATAAAAAACTCAAATTAATCAACAAGAAAAGAGCAAATATAATTCCATTTATACGTGGGCAAAAGACTTGAACAGAAATTTCTCTGAAGATGACAGATGAATGGCCAAAAAACACATGACAAAAAAATACTCACCATCCTTTATCATTAGAGAAATGTAAATCAAAACCACCCTGAGACATCACCTAATCTCAGTGAGAATAGGTGACATCACAAAGTCTCAAACCTATAGATGCTGACATGGATGTGGAGAGAAGGGTGCCCTTTTATACTGCTGGTGGGATTGCAAACTAAAACAACATCTCTGGAAAAAAAATATGAAGAATTCTGAAAGAACTAAAAGTTGATCTTCCATTTGATCCAGCAATCTCATTATTAAGTATCTACTCAGAAAAAAAAAAAAAAATCATTTTACAACAAGGACATTTTTGCTAGAATGTTTATTGCAGCTCAATTCACAATTGCTGAGATGTGGAAACAGCCCAAGTGCCCACTGACCCATGAATGGAGTAACAGACTGTGGTAAATATATACTATGGAGTACTAGTCAGCCATGAAAAAGACAGTCTTATAAATCTTTTGTATTAACCTGGATGGAGTTGAAACACACTCTTCTTAGTAATGTATCACAAGAATGAAAAAAGAAGTATCCTATGTACTCAATACTCACATGAAACCAATATATAAAAACCTATACCTGAAGCCCACATGAAAGAAAAACACAACTATATTCTAATGAAGTGGAGGGGAGAGGAGGGAAGGGAGAAAGAAGAGGAGGGAGGGTGAGTGGCAGGATCTTACCTACTGTGCACAATGTGAGGGTGTTCAGCACACCCCTGGGTGAAGGGCTCAACTACAACTTGAACTTTACCTTAGAAACAAAAACAATGTAACCTAAACATTTGTACCCTCTTATTAATATGAAATTAAAAAGAAAAGATTGTCCTTTCTTTTTGACTATGTTCCTCACTAATCTAGCTGACATCCCTCAGGCCTCATTCTCTTGACCTTTACCCAGGCTTTGACAGTTCTGGATGGTTAGCATTAGCATTATTGAGAATAGTTATACATATCTTTTAATCTTCTTTCCCTACTAAAAAAAATAAGGAAAAAGAAACCTCACAAAAATTCCTCAAAGGCCTCATTCCTACTCCCCCTCTTCAGGATTGGGTCTGGGAGGACTAAAGGCACAAGGTTACCGGTGGTTTCATTGCTTTATGTGTGTTTGTATATTTTCACTTTCTATATTTATAAGGTTTTAAAAAATTATATCTGCGTGTCAAATATACATTTTATATCTCACATACAATATATAGAATATTATACATAGGCACTTATTTATGTTAACTCTCTTAATTCTTTAATTTCTTTTGTCAAACATGTTTCATTGAAAAAACTCATTTGAAATTCACTGATCTAGCCTACCCCTTTTATTTTACAAGTGAGCAGACTTGGCCTTAGAGTGACTAGATAGCTTTTCCAGGGACATGGAACATGGTAGGAGTGGACAAATGGCTTTTGTTTTTTTCCCAGAAAATCTCATAATTTAAACTTTAAAGAGTAAATCTCCCTGTAATCCATTCTGTGTTTTTCTAGGGGTTTTAAATGACACTCAAGGTATCTTGTCACTTCTAAAAGCTGTGTGCCTTTAGGTCTATTGCATAAAAGATGCAGCATTCACTTAGAAAATAAGATCATAAAGTTTATGGCATATTCAAAACTCTGAATCAGCCTTGACAGCAGTTGCCTACCTAAGCCAAGTCACAATATGTAGTGGACAGACAGAAAGCATGCAAATTCTAAGACTTCTACAATAAAAAATATAGGAAACTTCATACCTTTTCCAAAACTACTGAAGAAAGTATGAACCATAAAACATCTGAGACACAGTACTTGTTTCTAACCTGAAGTCTTACAGCTTGCAGAGAACAGAAAATCTTGCTAATATAATTGGAAAGATGATCTATTCAAAACTGGGAGGCGTTGACCTTTTGCTCTTTATTCCCTGTTGCGAGGAACAGATGACTTTATATACTACGTACCAGTAGAGAAGACAAATGCCTGAAGACTGCAACTACAAGTCTTTCAAAAAGCCATTTTTCAACAACCAACCTGAGACCTAATGTTATAGGGTATGATACCTCTAAAAGGACGACTTCCAAATATTGTAGTACCTTAGATATAATCACAAGATGGACAATTTTACAGCCATTAAAAAAGGTAATTACGTATCCAATAGAGGGAGGTAACATGTTGAAATAAAAACATTGCCTTTGAGGTACACAGACAACCTTCCCTGGTAGTTACTACTTATACGACTTTGCTGAAATGACTTCATATCCTTCATATCATAGACTAGACTAATTTTCTCATCTGTAAAACTTAGATTAACTACTCATTCCTTTCACTGTTGTTAGATTATTATATTATATATTATGAACAATATATTGCATGTAAAATTCTTTACAGAGTTCTTATGCATAAAAGATAATAAAATGAAAGAGATATTGTTAGAAAAATAGAAAAAAATAATTGATATATTAAATGCAAAAGCATAGTATTAGAACTTTTTATGATACATAAGTAAAGCTGAAAATGAGAATAGTTAGGGATGGTATAATAAGGTTTGTGAGTGATTTCTCTAGAATATTATCAATCAATGTTATTACATCTTGTTTATTCTCAATTATAAAACCAGTTGTTTTAGACTAAGCAAATGCTTTCCATTGTGATCATGGGGCTAAAATAAGAATTCTCACCTAGTCTGGATTTTTTTTTTTTTTTTTTTTTTTTTTTTATTGCTAAATCATAGCTGTGCACATTAGTGCAATCTCCTGTACCCATTCTAAGATGCACCATAGATGTGGCCCCACCCATTACCCTCCCGGCACCAAAACCTCCCCCCTCCCTTCCCCTTCCTTGGCCCTTTCCCCCTAGTTTTGTTCTATAGTTGGGTTATAGCCTTCATGTGAAAGCCATAATTTAGCTTCACAGTAGGGCTGAGTACATTGGATACTTTTTCTTCCATTCCTGAGATACTTTGCTAAGAAGAATATGTTCCAGGATTTTTACAATCTTAGGAGGGGAGAACTTATTAAAAAAAAACAAAAAAAACAAAACAAAAAAAAAAACCCCAATCATTTATTGACTATAGCTGAGCTGTAAAATAATTCAGAAAATTGTATCTGCCCAGTATTGAAATGTTTATTCACTGTATTCTGTACACTGAGCAAACTATTGTTCAATGGATATACAGATATCCACACATATAAAGAGAAGATTGTTAAATGTGCATAGTAGTTATTAATACATTTTTAATAATTTAAGCTTTAGTGTATAATACATTCTTAATGAAAAATCTCAGACAATATAGAAATAAAGGGGGATAAAAGAGAAAAATCTCCCTGCCTTCATTTTTAACATTTTTCTTCCCCCCTCCCTAAAAAGTAACCACTCTCAGAGGCTCAGAATAGAGCCTTTCATAATTTTTTCTATGTCTATAAATCTAGGTAAAATTTTAAGATATTCAATTTCAAAATTTTCTTTAAAACCACCCATAGTCATATTCTGATGACCAGCATCTCTTTTTCCCCAGATTACATAATGAATAATGTTAAATGTAAGTAAATCCTAAATGTTGAATGTTCTGAGAGCAGGACAGAACAAAGTCTAGTTCTCTTTATAAGTTTTTACTTAAACTAAATAAATATTCATTAGATTAATAAGAAGTGTCTCTGGAATATATTATACATGGTAAAATACTAGAGATATCAAGGACTATGTAAGGTAATGTTATTATAATGTATAAGCACTGACTATATCTGCATTTAAGACATAAAATTTAAATATTTATGGAAATGTGATTATCTTATTGTTTTTCTATATAGAATTTATAGGCATAATATTGTTACTAAAATAACTAAAACAGAAAGGCAAATAATGCTCCAATTAATGAATCTGCTAATTTATTAACTTGATGAGCATAAGAAAATACACATATTAAGTTTTTGATTAATTTTATACATGAAATTTTTTAAAGAAATGTTCAAAAATAAATACCATCAACACTTTCTGCTAACTCCTGGCATATAGTAGGCACTCATTAAACTACTGAATAAATAAAAGAAAGCTTGACTATATCTTTATTATATAAACTCTAAGTTTGTGACACTTATAAGATGATAAATAAATTTCAAGATTATTTTAATTTTTTCTTGAAATTCATAAAATTTCAAGCCTTCTGAGTAAATGAAGTCAGAGGAAGGGTATAAAATATCATTATCAGTTTGCCATGAGATACCATTTAAAATGTGACTATGTCAAAAGAAAAAAAACAACCAAAAAAAAAAAAAAAAAGAAAAAAAATGTGACTATGTCAAAGGATAAGTTAGTGAGGATTGCTTTTTATGATACTTGTCGGAAAAAAAACAAATAGGAAAAGGTGAGGAAAGAATCCCAAGCACTGGATTCTTACAAAAGATAAGAATGAACTTCCTAAGGTAGTGTTTGGCTTTCTTGCCTTTGGGGCATCACAGGAGAGAGGAGACAGATTTGGAGAAAGTGAGCTAATGGAACAGAAAATAAATTTACCTAACCAGAGTTAAGATGGTAAACCCAAAAGATGCATCCTCCAAAGGTAGGTCCCCCAAAGTATTCTGAAGATCAAAATTAAACAAACAAAACCCCCATCAACCATCTGAAAAGGGATAAATAATAGAAAGGCAGATCTCACTTATGGGTAGTCAACTATTAGAGGGGATGAAGTAGGCTTTAGTGTTTGAAAAGGAGTGAGATGAGGCAGGAGTGGCTGAGAAGTTACAAGAAGAACACTGGGGGGTGGGGGGGAGAAAACATTGTCCAGCGGAGCTCTCTGAGGCCTGTGGTCTTTATGTGCAGAGGCACAGGGAGAGACATCTGCTTCTTTCTTGCTTTTCTTTTCTTTTTTTATAATTCAGTAAATGTATGCGTGTGGACGTGTACATATGTATGCACACACATATTCTCTATATATGTTATCTATAATTGATATTGATTTATCATAGATAAATATAAATATGTATATGTAGTATTCGAATGACATAAAGCATCATAAAATGCTAAAGCCATAATTAAAAGCTATTACAGCTTCACACCAAATTATTGGGAAGCCATAGTGATACACCCAAGCAGTTATATTGTTAAGTCAGATTAACAACTGGGGAGGTTTCTGTAGTGAGCGATTAAATCTAAGAATCATCAGTATAAAGAGAGACACTAATTTCTTAACACAAAATCATTCTGACCCCAACACTGCAGAATATTTCAAGTTAAATGGAACATACATTAATAAACAAATAGTTTAAAATGCATAGTTTTAAAAATGCATTTTAAGTTGTGGCCCCACTTATGTATGAAAATATCTCATACAATTTAAAACAATAAAATACAATAGTTGTGGATAAAAATAGACTATGACAATCTCAGAGGAGCAAAGGGTGTCAAAGTCAGTAGTCCACTGAAATGAATTATTGCCAATGGAGCCCAAAATTTGAAAGTAAGTCTCCTGGAGCTTTAGGCAAAAAGGAAAATAATTTGGTCAAATACTATCTGTTTGAATATTATATTCTTTTCTCCACAAGGTATAAATGAGTAAAATTCACTGATTTTGTGAATTTTGATTACCCATGTCAGAGTTTTATATTAACTACGGTAATTCATAAAAGGATACTAAGTATTTTTCAGTATTTATTGTTTGGGGAAAAAGGACCTTACAAATTCGTTTGCTGATGCAAACTTCAAAGAAAATCAAGGAAGAATTTTTAATAAGGAATGACACATGTAACCTAAGAGACAAAATCTTCATCGATAATTTCTTAAAACTCACAGAACAAGACTACTAAAAGAACTATTCTCACTTCCAGTCCAAATGAAACACTAGTACAACACCGCACAATCCATCCACGTAAACAGGCTGAATTCCTTACGCAAATAATTCGAGTATTTACATGCGTGCTTGCCTGTTCACGTGATCCTGCATAACCCATTCTGCTTGCCTGTTTCCATCTTATCCCAGTCCTCTCCCCTCAAACATCGCTTTATTTCTCCTATCTGAAGCTTGATTATTCCCACTTCAAAGAAGGGAGCTTAGTTATTTATTTACAACTAATTACTAAGACAAACAAAATAAGATTAACCTCTGAAACAGCCATAAAAGTATTTTGGAAATAGCTCCTCAGGACACAAAAGCTACTTTGTTGGAAAATAGTCCTTATAGACCATGCCATAAGCTTTAATCAGATCAGCATTAAGAAAATGATAGAATAAATATTAGAGGAAATAGAAATGACTATACTTTTCATTAGAGTGAAAACATTAACATTACTAAAAAATATAATCACCAGGGGATATTATTAGCAAAATAAAACAGAAGAGATGACTAAGCGCTAAGGAACTTGCTGTACATTTAGCCACATATTTAAATTGTTTTATGTGTAGGTTAAATATGCTCGACATTATTAATTTCTAACCCATTTGTGCTAAAAGTTAAGGTATTGCTTCTAAAGATAAGAACAGAGCCTGTCAACTACCAGCCTGCTTGCAGCAAGCAAAAAAAACGATGAGAAAACAAGCAACCATGTCAGTCAGTGAAAACTGGCACGTTTTCACTTTCCAAACGCCTAACATACTTGCAAGTTTCTTTCTCCTTTAAAAGTTATGATCCAATAAATTGCTATAGTCCACCGGGAGTTAAAAAAATATGTAAGCACCCTTTTGATGAGAGCAGAGGAGACTGGGAACAAAATAGAGAATGAAAGACCCACCAATACCATGTTCTTTCACAAAGCCACAACACCACACACCTCATGGGTCATTGCTAAATACCCAAGTACTACGTCAGTCTTAGAAGGGAAAAAGGGAGAAGCATGAGAAATAAAAGCACATTACCCAACTGCCTCGGTAGTCCTTAGGGAACTGGTAGACCGGGATCTTGGCTTCATAATAATGCTCATTTTGAAAAATTAAAAAAAAAAAAAAAAAAGAAAGAAAGAAAAAGAAAAAAGCCTTCAACTATTCTGATTAATACATTTCACCTGTATTTCTACAAAGATGTCTTTAAATAAATTCCATTCCCAAGGAAGTTTGCTTGAAGCAATCCATTCTGAAGAAAGTCCACCTCCCGCTCTCAGTCCAGCTCATGGGGAGGCTCTAACAGGCAGGAGCACTTTCCTCCTTCAGGCTGAATTTACTCCAGCGCTGTGCTGTTCGGAAGTGACAGTTTCTTTTCTGTCTTGCAATGCCCAGGGAGGAAATGAATTTTGAATCTTTTCTTCCTCTGGGTCACAAGAGAAACCAGCCCAGGGAAAGAGTCCCTTGATCTCTTCTTTTTTGCAATTCCAAAATAACAGGTTTAAAGGTTTTCCACACTGAAAGTACTCAGGTAGAGAAAAAGGGACAGAAAAATGACCGGGAAGAACTGTAACACGGGAGCGATGTCAAGGAAGTTCCATTTCAGGGCGACCACAGGAAAACACTTTTCTCTGCGGAGCAAAGAAGTCAGCAAAGGATCCAAGCTCTCCACCCTCCGGCTGGGTGGGATGGTTTACCTATGAATGTAATTTCCGTTGTGTCCCCAGCTCAGAATCCAAGGCTTTGTGAATGAGCACTATCATTCAATCTCGCCAGGCAGAAACTATTCCTCAAGGGCTGAATGACGTCTGTAAGAAGGCAGTTCAAAACATTGCAGGGTAGTGAGAAAGGGGGAAAAAAACCACCCAGCCTGCCTGGTCTGTCAATTTCTGAACTAAAAAGGGAAGGGGCAGGCCAGCGCCAGGGACCAGGACAGTAAACCGGCTGGGCAGACTGGAGACCTTTGACAACTTGAAAACCATTTCCTCCTCTGGGAAATTGGGAAATGAGGTGTCTGTGTTATTCAGAGTAAGATTCCAGTGAGCACCTTTATGAGAAACACACCCCTTCCTTGCTGCTGAGTTGTTTTCCGAAAGAAAGAGAGAAATGAAAAGTCATTTTCTCAAAGGCTTTGCCCTGACGCACTAACATTAAAAGTTCTCTTCAGAAGCGAAGAGGAGAGGGCTCAAGCACTTAGCAGCTGTTCGTTTGGAGAATTAATAAAACGTCACGTTTGAAGTTACTTGCAGGATGTAAACTGCCTTTTACAATTCAGCAGTGTAACAGGCATCCTTGCATTGGGACGTGCTGGAATGTTTAAACTGAAAAACCTGATGTTTCATTGCTGGGCAAGTGGCTACAAGTACCGAGGCTGTGCCCCTGCACAATGTTTTCTAAACCTTATTTTTTAATGATATGCAAATTTCATTCATCTCTATACACAAAGACTCTATGTTTGCTAATTCTTAACAGCTCCTCACTAAGGAATGAAGCTTTACATCCTGTCAACGTCTCATTATTTTATAGACTAAAACCTGCCCTGGCTCCTGCATCTGAAGTAAAAACTTTTCTATCATAGTGGTTAGAATCTAATTCCACTATCTCCTAACAGAAGGAACATTTGACCACCCTGCCTAACTCTCTGAACTTTTCCACAGAGGACATATATTCCTCTGGGTATAGAAACTTCAATTCCTTTGGAGATGAATTACCAAGTGAACACAATCTAAGCATTCTGATTGCCTAAAAGACATTAGTTAGTATGTTGGTTCTCCAGTCTGACGTGAACTTGGTATTTATTTAGCATTTGCAGACAGGATGTTGGAGTGCTGTGGTGACCCACCCAAACAACTTGGAAAATGGTAAGGCGTCCGCCAGAGGCCCTGGTTACTTATTATAACAAACTCTGCGTCTCTTCCCTGGTCACACTGCAAGGTGCATTTGTGCTTTGGTTTTCTTTCAGCAACTCTCAGGCCTCTTAAGGTAAATGCCAATCAATTGCTTTCCGCAATGATCCCCTGAAGCTTTTCAGTTGTCTTATGTCTCAAAGGGACATTCAGAGCTTCTTTGAACGGCCTGATGTTTAGTAAATTGCTGGTGGCTTTAGAGTAGGTTAACTAATCACATATTTCTAGACTCTTAAAAGTGGGTTATGAGACTGCTCACTTTTAGAGCAGGAGAAGGAGGCATTAGGGGGAGGAGGCTTAACTTTTTCTTTCTTGGAATTATAATGTGGGAAAACGAAGAAAAAAGCAAACCAAGTACAATTAACCAACTATATATTTATTTGAAATAGTGCCACATCTATGGTGCATCTTAGAATGGGTACAGGTGAAACTTACTAATGCAGAATACAAATGTCTACATACAATAACTAAGAAAATGCCATGAAGGCTACGCTGAACAGTTTGATGAGAATACTTCAGATTGTATATGAAAGCAGCACATTGTACTCCTTGACTGCACTAATGTACACAGCTGTGATTTAACAATAAAAATAAATAAATTAAAATCCTAAAAAAAAAAAAAGAGTTAAACATGGGAGGTAGTAAACACTTCTTTATACTGAGTGCATGCGGGGAAACGAATTAGAGGTAGGAGGAAAGCATTGGAATGTTCCATTAAACCTTTTTTGACATTTTATCATCATTAATTGATTTGAGTAAGTTCTTATTCTAATAATAATTTAATGACTAAGCAAAGTAACATGAAAGTTAATTGATTAGAAAAGATGAGTATAAACTGAAAAAAATTTTAGGCAAGCATTTTTGTGATATAAGTTTAATTTTTTCCCCAGTTTTGCTTATTTTTTTCTTGATCAAGTGATCAATCTTTAAATGCCTCCTGGAAACTATTCTTGGGTCAGATCCATTACAGAATTCATAATCTCTAAAAGTTAGTTATTTATCTTACCTAATGATCTATGTAGTTTCAAAACTTTTTTTCTTTTAATTAATGACTCGATTTGATAATTACATAGATCGAATATGTTTAGTATCATGATTTACATAGGCAGTGGTAAAAACTGCTGTCTCACTAGCCGAATCTTTAACACTGTTCTGAAAATCACAGCAGCAGAGGGAGGACCTTATGGGAAGATTAGCTTTTCTGGGTGGCATCTGTGGCTCAAAGAGAAAATTACCTTTTCTTTAATTATTATTTTGCTGTTTGCAAAACCATTTTCACTTAAATATGTTATTTAATCTCCACAGTAACTCTTGGTATTTCACTTTTAAGTAACAAAGATAGGACTTGACTAAACATGACTTCCGGCCCAGAGGAGGTGTGGGGATGTTGCTTGGTGCCTTGCTTAGATTTTCAGTCTCCTTCTAATACTAAAAATGTGATCGTGTGATTTTAGTAGCTTTTGTTCTAAAATGTTTAAATCTTACAACTTTTACTTTTCAGGTTTGTACAAACTCTTATGCATCTTCTTAAAGGAAACATTGGAACAGGCCTCTTAGGACTTCCGTTGGCAATAAAAAACGCAGGCATAGTGGTAAGACCTGCCTTTTACCATCTCCAGTTAAGAAACAGTTATCAGTCTCGTTTACAGCGAAAATCACCACACTTTAACATCTAGCCTCATCCTGTGTAACCTGGCCAGGTGATATCCAGATGGTCATTTAGCTGTTATATTGGTAAAATCATGTGACTTATGTAAATATTTATTTGTAACAAAAGTACTCCAAACCTAAAACAGTATTTGATGTTTCCAGATATGATTATATCTTACTATTCTTTTAGATTTTTGGGTACTTAAGCAATCTACTCATAGCAATAAATATATTTATAGAGCAGATCATTTGTATTGTGAAATTATATAGTTTTGTAGACTCAATAAAAGATACAGATTTAAAGAACAATGGTTAGGAAAAAGAATAATAATATCTTTTAAAAACAAATATTTAAAACATTATTAGAGACAATTATTATAATAACAGAAAACCTTGGTAGAGGAGAATTTATTTATGAAGTAATGGAATTATATTTAATTTTTTTTTAATGGGGGCTGGTTTCTAAAAAATAGTTTTAACTACCACTGCTCCCTTCATTTAGCTGTTTTATCCACCCTGGTTTATAGTAACTTAAACATTTATGATCATAAAAATAAACTTTTGCAGTATTTTAGTTATATCTGAATAATTATGGTATCATTTTAATTCTAGTAGATAAATACTAGAAAACTTTTAGGTACCACTTTTTAAACAATTATTTTCTGATCACAGTTTCTGGCACATAGTAAGTACTCAGTAAGCCGTCTGTGGAAGAAATTGATTGCCCACCATCCCAATTTGATCCTGTGTTTTTCAGTTATTGATTATAGGTAACAATCCACAGTGACATGTAATTACACTGTAGGACACTGATAGTTGTGGACTTCCCATCTGATGTTAAATATAATGTTGTATTTTATTTTATGTTGCAGATCTATACTTTCTATTCATAGGTTTGTGTAGCCAAGTTGATAAGATGGAATCATACATGTTGTCTTAAATATTACTTGAAATTCTTTCTTTGTCAAGTTTATTAGTTTTCCTGTATGCAAATGACTATTTAATCATTTTGCCCAATAAGTATTTATTCATTGCAAAAGAGTAATCTATTGAGTCATTGTTTGTAAAATTATTAATACTCAATTTTTGTTAAACTTAAATATTTAAACCTTCTACGTTTTCTTCCCTGCAGCTTGGACCGATCAGCCTTGTGTTTATAGGAATTATTTCTATTCACTGTATGCACATATTGGTACGTTGCAGTCACTTTCTGTGTCAGAGGTAAATGAGGATTTGTTAAACCTGTTTCATTCATTTCAAAGCTGTTGCTTTATTTAGAGCATCAGATTTTATTCTACTGTGCTTTGTATTTCCCTCAATCTGTTATATAGACAAGTCTAAGAGAATGACTGTGAAAAAGGGTGGCATTTCATGTGATTTAAATCCGGTTAGAATCTCTTTTTAAGAGGTAGCATTATTAGTGAAATAGAATGATTTCTCCTTTTTAGTATGCATGGAAAAAAGGCATGTGATACAACTTTGGAGGCAGCGATACAACTTTTAGTTGTGGCATAATGGTCTGCAATTTATTAGTAATTCAGTTTGGGGTACAATGCTTTCAGCATTCCTTACTGACATGGTTTAGTAGATAGTCATTAAAATAATACTCTTTTTCTTTATTTTTGTGTCAGAAAATACTTCTTTTGGACAATATACCAATTTTTTAAAAAAATAAATATTGTCTATTCTGATAGACCAATATCTAGTCTTAAATCATTTATGATCTTAAATAACAATGCATACTTTAAAGAAAAGAGAGGAGAGAAAAATGGCAAAGTAACACCATAACACCTACCTCTCGGGGCTGTTTTGAAGATTAAACGAGATAGTTTATGTGAGTATGTATTGTAGAGCCCTTTCTAAATATTGCTATTCTCATAATGGAATAATTTAGACATGAACAATGTAGTTGATATTTTTAGGTATTAAGATATTTAAATCTATAAAGTACAAATACTAGGTTTTATGAATTCTACAGTTGTATGAACGTTAGCAGTAGGTAAAGATTAATATTCTGGTAGACAGGACAGGTATTAAAAGTTAATGAGGTATGCTTTAGAAGTATGCAGGTCTTTTTTAAATTTCAGGCTAATATGAGGGTACAATTTTAAGTTGCATTGTTTTTGTTTGTGAGGTCAAGTCCAAGCTTTTGAGATTTGGAAAGCTCACCTGTCAGAGCATGGTCCTACATTGACTAATTCCCATTAATTTGTTGTTCTTTTCAAGGGATGGCTTTGTGATCCAATTAAAAATTTTTCTTTTTCCTCTGTATGTATACCATTAAATTACAGGTTTAAAAAGTCAACCTTAGGTTACAGTGACACTGTGAGTTTTGCTCTGGAAGTAAGTCCTTGGAGTTGTCTTCAGAAGCAAGCAGCTTGGGGACGGTAAGTACTTGCTGAGTTACTGATGTCTGATGTTGAAATTATGTTAATTTTTAAGTATTTCACTCTGGCAAGATGTATCAGTAAAAGTTTGATAAAGTTGGGGAATAAACATAAAAAACTTGAGTGTTAAATGGCAGAGTTAGTTTCAAATGTCAGCTCTACGATTCTTTTATGACAGTCAAATAATTTATCATTGTAGCTTGGTTTTTTCACTGTGAAATGAGCTTATAATAATGCCCATTTCGCCCATTAAATAAAGCGATTATTTATAAAGAACCTGGACAACCAATGTCATGATCCTGTTCAGTAATTTTTTTAAGAAAGGAAAAAAGCAAGGCAAAAGCAAGACAAATTGTCACAGTCTTATTATTTTGAATAAAGTGGTGGAGTTTAGCTACATGCTCACAAGACGTTTGAGGTACGCATTTATTTTAGCATAACTTTATGTTACTGTCTTATTATTTAAATACACCTTCATCCTTGGTGGGCGTGGCTAAAGTCAGATAAACATAGGATTAGAAAAGTAAACAAGTGTAAGTAAATTAAGTGCTAACTGTGGTGCAAATGATATGTGAGGTGCGAACTAAAGAGAGAGAGAGCAGTGTTGGTGGAGTAGCTGATGGCTGCATGTGGCCTTTCTGGGGATTTCCGGGATGTGACACTTGTTTCTGAGCTGCTCAGCGTTCCTGATGTGCTGAGTGGAGGAAGGAGGCAGCCGAACCTGCTCCCTGAGGACTTGCCCACAGAACCCAGAACGCCCTTGTTTCTATCTTTCTGTTCTGGACTAGAGGCAGCTTTGTCTGTTTGTTCTGTGAAGAATGACTTTCAGATAAAAGTGGCTGGAATGATTGACGGTGGGACACTGAAATCCCAGGAGGATGAAGACATACTAAGGGGATACTTAAACGTTCTTCATCGGGGAGAGGAGACTGGAATTCGCTTGGGAGTACCAGGGTAGCTCACAGAGGAGAGCCTGAAGGGCTGTGGAGAATGGCAGAGTCCTGGCGAGGATGAGGCTAGGCCAGGGCCGTTGAGGTTTGCGTGGGAAAAGTAGGGACTGTGGATTTTGCAGACCGCACCGTTTGGCAGGTTGACACGAGCTCAGACAGGGGACTCCAGTGGATTGATGGTAGGTGCTCATTGTTCTCAGACCAAAATGAAGGAGTCTGGGCTGTGTGTTAGTATATGGGGGCAAATCTGTACCTGATTACTGACATACCCAAATGATGTTAATTTGGCTGAAGTCTCTTATGCCTCCCCTTCTCCACTCCTGAGCACTGTTTTATGTAGCTGAGATTTTCTGTTGTACAGTCATCCTTCATTATCCCTCCCCCCATGAATACCAGAGAAGGGTTGCTCAAGCATTGGCATATTACCTGTGCACATCCTCCTGCAGACTTTAAATCTTCTCTGGGTCACTCATAACACCTAATACTATGTACAGGGCCTACATACCACTTCATTTACATGGATTCAATGTAGTACTCTGGGTGAAAGATTCAAGTTTTGCTTTCAGAGTTTTTTGGAATTTTTTTCCTGAATGTTTTCTATCTGCATTTGGTTGAATCCATAGATGGCTGTATCTCACTAAAAAATAAAAATAAGAACATAGAAAAGCCACCGAGGAGTCTCTCCTGGTTTGGCTTAGGGTCCTTCCCCTGACCGACCCTCTTCCATCTCACGTTCTTATCAGTGGTTTGGGCCTGCTTGTCATCCTATAGATGCTGTGGGTCTGGGAGGGACGGGGAATAGTGGAACATGCTGAAAAGATGCTTGGGAAGTAGGAGAGTTGGCTTCATCTGCAAGAAGAAATGTTTTTACGAAATCATTTTGGAAGCGGGTATCCTTAAACTGTTGAACCTCAGGAACAGGTAATGATGGAAAAATCTTGGCCTTTTAACTTGATGGAGAAGAATCCTTTCATTCTGTAGTAATTGTAGTAACATAATGATCATAATGTGTGATCTTTGTAGACAATAAATATTTTAAATGTTTCTTATTTAAGGAAGCAAAAGAATGTGTACAATTATAAAATGTTTCAAAACAGTTAGAAAGAGACGTAAAATGTATTCATATTTCACAGCTCCGATTGACACTTATTTTTAGACATCTCTTTTCCAGGAGTGTGGTTGACTTTTTTCTGGTGATAACACAGCTGGGATTCTGCAGTGTTTATATTGTCTTCTTAGCTGAAAATGTTAAACAAGTGAGTATTTTTCTCTGGTTAGTAAAATCATTTTCTTCTGTTGCCCTGCTTGTAGTGTTGTGTTTCTTCTGTGAAATCAATTTTGGCCAAATAGGAAAATGTGTTTCTTTCATAAATGATATTACTTTAGATTTTGCTTTGGTCTTTTATTTTTTTAAATTTGGGATTCTACTGTTATTGTTGATTTTACTGTTTTTGCCATAATATCAATAATGCTTTTTTCTTTCAGATCAAAATCTGATATAATTTACTGATTCTTAGCTTCTCAAAACTCAGATCGCAAAAGCATATACATAGATGCTTACGGAGGATATTCTTCACATTGATTTTCTATTAAAAATACATAACTGTAAGGCTTTAACTAGTATCCTGAAAGATGAAGTAAAAATAATAATTACAAAAATCCACTTATTGCTCTTACTTATAAATGTCCCAAAATGAGCAGTTTTCTCCATATTGTGAAGGTTTGGCTTAAAAGGAAGTGGTGTGCAGCCTTGGTAGAGATTGACAGTTTATTTGGACAAACATTGAAATAAAACCTCCTCTCAAAACAATGTCAAAGCACATTTCATTATGACTATTGTTATTCCTTTATTACCCATAGTTCTTCATCATTATTTCAGGAAATATTTATTAATCATCTACACATGCATAGTAGAGTAAGCATTTACATAATAATATATAGAATTGTAGGTATTTTAATGAGAAATAATGATGTGAATATTTTTCTAAAGAACCTATGTGTATATATAAGTATATATACACACACATATATATATATATATATATATATATATACTTTTACTAAGTATAAAGTATACTTTATTTTATATTTATACCAAGAATTGGCAATATTTTTCTCTAAAGGGCCAGATAATAAGTATTTCCCACTTTGTTGGCCATATGGTCTTTGTCATAACTATTCAACTCAGTCGTAGACAACAATGTGTCAACATTCAGCTATGGCTGTATTTCAGTGAAGTTTTATTTACAAAAATAGGTAGTAGGCCACCTTTGGTCTGCAGGCCTTTATTTGCTAACCTGTAATTTAGACTAGCGCTGTGTGCTATATTTGAGTCACTAGCTTAGATTTTTAATACTAAAGGAAATCAGCAAGCCGTACCCTCTTTTATAAAACAATTCTCTTAAAAGGTTATAGGTGGGTAGTAATCAGAGCTTAGATTTCCAGAGCAGTGTTCTTCCCTGTGTCACAGCATCTAGAAAAGTTCGGTTTGTATCTGGAAAACCTAGCTAAAACCTAGTTTAAATTTCACCTATTCTGTGAAACTTTCCTTAACTGTTCCTTCTGTGACTGCCTTTTCATCATCTTTTGCCAGAACTTCTTAATTTTTCTCCTGATGTCTGTAACTTTAAAAGTAACGTTGGTCATACTCTATTAAAGTTGCTTCACAAGCTCATTTCACCACTGCACTGCAAGCCCTGCGAGGGAGGGACCCCTGCGAGGGAGGGACCCTGTACTGGTTGTGGTCACCATCGTAAACCAGCATCTAAACGTGGCTCTTATTAGTACCCAATATAGTTATTGGATTGGAAGGGAAATGAGCTCACTAAACTTAGGGATTGTTTGTTTTCCGTATTTTTATTTCTTAGACCTAGTACAATACTTGGTTTGTTGAGCAAGGGTTCAAATAAGATTTCCTGGAGGCTGAAGGCCCAGGGGAGCCTGGAAGGGTTTAGCCTTTCTGTTTGATTTTTCCTATTGATGGTTTCTCTGCCGCATTCCCCATCCCCTTCTTTTTCCCAGTCATTTCTCCCATTTTCTTTGTCAGCTCTTCTTGTTCAGCTCCTCGTGACCGTGTGAGTTTGGTTTGTCACTTCCGTAGCTGTTCATCCCTTGTCTGTAGAAGGAACGGTGTCTGCAGGTCCACTTTGTGCCAGCTCCCAGTTCAGCCAGGAGATACTGTAGGTGCTGCTGCATCTGGGAGCCCCAGTGCATGAATGTGGCTTTCATTCTAGTCTCATATTATTTCTTTTCCTATCCGGCCTACTTCTGAACTATTTGCAATAGTTTTCTTGCAAACAAGTCCTTACACAAACTTCTGGAAGACAGACTCACAGTCTAAACCGTGGCTGTCCCTTTAGTTGTCCCTCAGACAGGCTGTGACTGTGGAGTCGGGTGAGAGACGTTAGTGAGAACAAGTAGAGATGGGAGCTGTGGTGGAGACAGGCCCTGGGGGTCAATTAGAGTCCTGTTTATAGTCTTGGTTTCACAATATAAGGCATCAGTCATTTCATCAGCATTACTTATTACAGATGATATGCTTTTGATTTTACGAGTAATTCCACAAATTGCATATTCCTAGGAATCCTGACTCCATTAAGACAGCCTGTTTATTGTTAAAAACTGGTAAGATGTAACCGTCTTAGCAATCATCCTGCAGAGTTGGATGGAGATGAAGCCTTCCTAGGAGGGTTTTGCAACATGGTAATGCTGTGTCTCTTACCAGTAGCTACCACAAGAGTTACCAAGAAGCTGTCTGTAATTTGAAGAATAATGCTAACAAGGCCTTGTAGTTTTTTATTTTTAAGATACGGCATATCATTTGATCTTTACAACTGCTGTGTAAATACTGTGCTCACTTTGCGAGTGAATTAGCAGTCGCACAAAACATCAGTCAGGTGCCTTAAGTCACACAGAATTAGGTTGAAAGCTAGGTCTCTGCCATAGCTGCCACTCAGTAGGTTAATTGTTCACCCCTGGACAGGACAGTGCCTGATTTTAGTTGTAATTCTATGTATGGGTGTAGCTATGACATGAAGAGCAGATAAAGAGGATAAAGCCATCATCTACAAGCTTAGGGTTGGTGACTTTCTCCTGTGAAGTATTCCCGGTTGCTTCCAAAGTTGAAAGTTAGGCTTATGAGCACGTATCCTGTGAAGACCAGGTACAAAAAGTGACTCTCCAGGTGGGAAGGAGTCTGCCTGCTTTTGATAAAAAGGTGAAAGTTCTTTCCAGATTTAAAGAGTAATGTAAAAAAAGGCATGCTGACAGGCATGAGAAAAGAATTGAGATCATCACGGAAGCAGCCTGAGGTCAGAGATTGTCACTCTCCTGCAAAGGAGTTCTTTCACATTTGACAGCAGTGTACACACACTCACTGATTAAACCTTACCCATGACTACTAGTGATATAGTGAAAACTGTGGCCTTATTACCCCTTAATCTATAAGAAGTCAAAGGTACAGTATTTCATTAACAAAAAGAATTTAGGGTTAGCTGCCACACGAATGTGGAAACCTGCTCTGTCCCTGCCACGTGGCCTCACAGAGCTGTTACGCGTGATCAGTAGGGGAAGAAGGACCCTAGTGCTTCTCATGATCCCGCGTGATCAGTAGGGGAAGAAGGACCCTGGTGCTTCTCATGATCCCGCATGATCAGTAGGGGAAGAAGGACCCTGGTGCTTCTCATGATCCTGTTCCCTGGGGTTATAGTTGCTCTTCTCCATTATTATTCTGAGATACTCTAAAATATTTCAGAGAAGTAAAACAGTGTACATGGGGATGGAGAGTGGGGAAGGAATACAGGATTATATTAAGAGGGAAAGGATGCAATAATGCCAGATACCATGGACTAGAGTCAGAAAATCGGAGTTCAGATCTCTGCTTTCCCAGTGTTGACTCACACATTGGCAAGACCTCCTTATCCCCTGTCAAGCCTCTGTCTCCTTATTTATAAAAATGGGAATAGTAACAAAATCTCTCCTCGTTTCTCATAACTCACTGTGAGGCTCAACTGACGAAAGTTCGTGGAAGCCTTTGTAAAATGTGAAACAGTGTACAAAGGCAGGGACTTAAGACTTTAATTGTAAATTTAGCTTTACTGAAGAATATAAGCTGCCTTTGGGATTCTAATCATTAAGTTGCTGAATCACTGAAAAGTTAATAAGTAGTGGGGTTTAGTAAATTTGAGCTCCAAATGGAAACAGCCGAATTCAGTAATTTTATTTTATAATATTTATTTCAGTGTTTTACATTTTGGTAAACATGTGAGATCGTAGGAAGTCCTATTAGATAGCCAATCTCTGTCTCTAGAGGGCGCCAAAGGACTCAAATGTTTACCTGAATCTTGCTCTAGGTACGTATCTACGGTTTTACTTCATTTTTTAATCCTGAGAATTTTTATAACCACCTATCTGCCAAAGAATGCTAAAATATTATAAGATAGTTATGATAGAATTAATTTTAAATTCCCACACACCTAGTAGTAATTAAAGCAGCAGTTTTTAAAATTGGCTGACTAACTGCTTTTCTCTTACCAGCTATCCTCCTGGTTAGAGCTTGGCTTTGATCGTTATCTAATTATTGGAGATGTTGCTTTGATAAGGAGTACTTGGCTCTAAATGATTTAGTTCCTATAAAATTAAGTCTACAATATGCTTATAGAAAAACCAAGTAATGCAATGTAAATTATCGAAATTGTTTTTATTTCAAATTAAAGAAAAAGATATAAAGTTCTGATGGCCAGTTAGAAGATAATTTTGAGTTATGCATTTCTTAACTTTTAAAGAATCTGTTTATACTTAAGAGTTTATTAGTCCATAAATTTAAAACTCATGTTTTAAATTGCCTACACAGCACAGAAATGGTAGATATAATCCCTGCAGTTTTCTGAGACGTGTGTGTTTGTAGTGACATTTTACTGTGGATTATAAATGTAAAGTTAAAGAAACACTTGAATTAATCATATCAGAATTTTTTTTTACACTTCTCTCGGCTTCTTGCTACTTGCTCCATTTAGAGAGAGAGATGTTGGAGTGGAGCTCCGCGGCTGCCTGGGCAAGGCCCCCGTTTCTGGGTCGCAGCATTTTGGTCAGGTTGACATGCAGCTGTTACAAGCTAGAGTCTGGAGTGTCAGGCACGGGTCTGAATCTTCGAACCCTTCACTTTCTGGCTTGATGTGATGCAGGGTTTGTTTTTTTTTAGGCTTTCTATGCCTCTGTTTCCTCAGACATAAATTGAAATTGATACTACCCACGGTAGAGAGTAAGTAATTTTGAGGTTTAAATGAGATGTTATAGTGAAAAACCATGTAGTTCAGTACCTGATATGTACAAAGTACTCAAAGTACTTAAGAATGTTTCTACCCACAGACTTAGATAGTATCGGTGTGTTTGAAGGAGGGTGCACCATGTTTGGGGACTAATAACTTGTCACTGGTATTCAAGTTATACCACATAGTATGGTATCCTCTGCTGTACGTTATTAAGATTGTTTCTAAAATTGTCATTTGTAAAGTTTCTAAAGTTGTTTTTAATAAGTTAAGTTATGTGATTAATTGAATCGAATAGTTCTTAACATGTGGAGCCTGCACATCATTATATTTCTTTTGAAATATGAAAAGTAGGTTATAGAAATGACTGAATAAGTTTTTACATAAAGTTGATTTATATTATGGAACATTTTTGTGCTGGCAAAAATTTATCTACTGTGTAGCATCTGGCCATACATGAATGTTATAGATGCCTAATAAGTGTCTATTGATAATGATTATTTGTAAATAATTGCTTTATAAAAGTTTTAAAGTTAGGCTGTGGCTTTTAAATTTTACTTTGGTTACTCTACATTTCTAAGAGATAGTTAGAGCTTGTTTCCTATCTGAAGAAAATAAGCTGAGTAGTATCCCCAATGACCATTCCAGACAAATACGATCCCAAGACTGATGATCTCCAAGATGAGATCTTTGAGTCTTTGCAGAAATCATGAGTATGATATTCACAGAGCTTCAGAATAAACTGGTAAATCCATTCTCGTAATCTTCTAATGTACTTTCTTTTCATAGTGTGATAGAAGTCACCATGCAAAGATTATCCTGCTTTAATTACCTTTATGTTTGATATGTATGTTTTTAAGCAGCCAGAGTATCTTGGAAAAAAATGTACATATTTTACTTATTGTAAAGCGCATCACAGACTATATCACAGAGTGTACAGATCATAATTGTCTTTCTGTGTATCTTCTATGATTGTAAATTGATGGAAGTTTCCCTGCCCTTCCTTATTCTCCTGGTTAATTCTGTCTAGGTTCATGAAGGATTCCTGGAGAGTAAAGAGTTTATTTTGAATAATACCAGTTCACCAAATCCGTGTGAGAGAAGAAACGTTGACCTCAGGATGTACATGCTTTGCTTTCTTCCTTTTATACTTCTTCTGGTCTTCATTCGTGATTTAAAGAATCTGTTTATACTTTCATTCCTTGCCAACGTTTCCATGGCTGTCAGTCTTGTGATCATATACTATTACGTGGTTAGGGTAAGTATTACATGTTTTTACATAAATGTCCTGCGTTTATTACATAAGTAAAATTTTTGTTTTCTTTGGAAGTAAAGCTATTGCTATGTAAAAGCCCTGCTTCATGTATGGCACACTGTAGACAACTGGTAAATGTTACTTTTGGAGGGATACTGTTGAATTAAAAAAGTATGTGACATAGAGGTTAAAAACACAGGCTTTGTGGTCAGATCTGGCTTTGAATCTTGGGAAATATGCTTCTGGGCTTTGTGGTAGTGCTTCAGAAGATAGTAACACCTACCCAAGTAAAATTATCATGAGGTTTAGGATTATGTTCTTAGCATAGTCCTAACCATGAGACAAAGAACTCATTGTGTTGTTTATTCCTTTAAAATTTGAACCAATCGCAAGAGGTGAGTGTATAGATGTAATTCCATGATTTTTTCTCTGCTACTGTAATAGTTGTAATTCCTGTATTGGAAGTATGGGCAGTAAGGTCAGTTGATTTCAGGGTCCATAGTCTGGGGATTCTTAACCAGTTTCCTTAAAAGAGTCTGTCGATTGGATTGAGAGAGTCTGCAAGTCCCTCACAGCTGCCAGCAGGATTCAGTGTTTTGTGTATGTGTATATGTGTTTTCTTTTCTGCTGAGCAGCTGTATAACTTTTATCTCAGAAAGGAGCAGTGACCTTGCTTCCAAGGTAATTGTTGTAATGTCTCCATCAGCAGTTCATTACAAACTTTTATGATGGGTCTGTGTTTCACTTCCCCCTCTCTGAATCTTAAAACTTGTAGTCCCTGTCACGGGGCATGAATGGAAAGGAACGACAGGAAGATCACATAAGGCTTCCATGACTTCTTGAACACGTAGGAGTTAGTGGAGCAGGAAACGAGGTTCCCTGGGTAGAGGAAACAGCATTACCTAATGCCCGGAGAAGTGAAACAGCCTCCTGCCGACCATGAATGATCGTTTAGTGTTATCCAGGGACCCAAACATTTTAATACCCTTTCCACTTTGAACCTAGGTTATGTTTTCAGTCATGTTTAATGGTTATATCACACAGTTCTACTATGCTTCAGATGTTCTAGACCCCTCCGTTCCCCAAATTATCCAGGTACATTCACACTTCATTGCCTTGGTTATCCCTTACTTGGCTTGAGTTCTCCTTCCAATCAGGTGAAGCAGAGAACAGAGGGTGTGTGTAGAAAGTGGCCACTATAGAGCAGAGATCTCACACCAGATGTGTAGTTGGTGAGTTTGTCCAGATCGATAATGAGAGATGGAAGAAGGTTATGAGTCAGGACCAAATAATCAAGGCCAGAGCTGGGGCAAATATGCATGCAGATGACAAGAGGGGAGGGATGGTAACCATCCAGCCGAAGAGCAAACACCGGCACCAGCAGCAGACCTGCTCTAGGGAGCAGCAGAGCCAGAGGCAGAAAGCACAGTTAGAAACTGCGGATCTTAGAGACCTGAGAGGGCGGTGAAAGTAGGGTGGAGAGTGAGCTGCTTCTGGTACCAAGAGCAGTGGTTAGTGCCTGGCGGTGGCTCCAGGTCAGATCCTGAGTGTGCTTACCTGTTTCCTGTTGCGGCAGGAGCCACACCTAAGGTGCACAGCCTGGGACCTGCAGGTGGGACACAGGTAATCAGGAGCATTTTGCGCAGATGGAATGTGTGGGCACGCGGAGAGCAGTTGCTTTTGGCAGTGAAATCCTAACAGCTTGGCTCCGTTTAACATAGGTTGCTTGAAGTGTTCAGTGAAAGAATTTCTCGGTTTCGTAACCCACGTTTGCTGTTAGGACCCTCAAAAGTACTATGTGATTTTCCTTTTTCATTTTGAATTCTTTAGAATAAGTAAAGATGTAACCTGTGTACTTTTTTTTTCTTTCTTTTTCTAGAACATGCCAGACCCCCACAACCTCCCAGTAGTGGCTGGTTGGAAGAAGTACCCACTCTTCTTTGGTACGGCTGTATTTGCTTTTGAAGGCATAGGAGTGGTAAGAATTTAGTCTTTATTATCAATCTTTAAAATATTAAGTCAACACAAAGATTTAGGTGGTCAAGCTAAATTTTAAAAATGCATATATATATATATTTTTTTCAATTTTGTTTAATCTTAGAACATGACGTTCCAGTTTGGTATGAAAGACTTGAATTTAGTTTAGTTCTTCCACTAACTAGGAGTTTAATCTTGGACATGTCTCTTAGGCTAATTCTCTTCTTTTGTATCTGTAAAATGAGAACATTAGATTTGATGATTTTTTTTTCTTTATTTTGTTGTTGGGGATTCATTGAGGTACAAGGAACCAGGTTACACTGCTTGCATTTGTTTGTGAAAGTCCCTCTTATAATTGTGTCCCGCCCACACCGAGACTCCCACCCCTCCCTGCTTCCCTCTTTCCACTCCCCTGTTCCCCCACCAGATTTGATAATTTAAAATATTTTATTATTTCAAACATACACAGAATTTAGAGAGTAGTATAATGAGCTCTGAGGTAAGCATCAGTCAGCTTCAAAAATAATTCACTCGTGGCCAGTTTTGTTTTATGTATACCCCACATACTCAAGTACATCTCAAATCTCACATTTTGTAGACTAGATTGTTTGAAGGGCATTGAAATTGTTATAAAGCTACTGTTACATAAGAAGAGTGAAATATAAATTCTTCCTTTAGAATATCGTGTGTTGAGAAACTGGGTGTCCTAAAGCCCATACCCAGAGACCCAGGCACCCTGAGAATTCTAAGATCGTCAGTGTTTCCCTTCAAGCCGCTCCCACTTCATTTAAAACCTAGAATGTGTAGATTTGGAGAAAATAAAATATTGCTGCCTACTTTGTTCTCACGTTCCATTCTCTGCAGGTTTGGTGTGGGAGTAGAACAATTTGTAAACTTCTTTGTGTATGAACCTCAGACAAAATAGATGTGAAAATAAATCTAAGAGAACATTTTATGCCATTTTAATTGGGTTTCTGCTTTTTCGGAATTCTGTTTTAGAGAATTCTCCTGCATTCTTAGAGATATTCACAGCTCCAGTTATCACTGTTGGAAACACAACTGCAGGTTTTTATTTGTCTCTAACTAGTGAGCGCTGGTTAACTATCGGGCCTTCCTAGTTAAGTGCTGTTTCTCTGACAGCGTAAGTTCAACAGCTCCCAGGTCTGACGCGTACTTCCTTATCCAAAACAAGCTTTACTTTTTCATTCTCTTTCTCTTTTAGTTTTATGTTCAGTTGCTTACATCGCAGTAGCAGCAGGCACACCCACCACCTAACTCTGGATTTCTAAACCCTCTTCTTCAACAAAATGCCCAAAAGTTGTTTGGAGAAAAGGCTGTTTTTAGGGCTGAAGTAAGGAATCACGATGAATCTGAGTATCTTATAATGACAGAAAGTAAGGGAAATATTTAAAAAACAGAAGAATGGCGGCCTGTCAAAGGGACGCAAGAACCAACCTGGTAGAATTCACAGAGGCCAGAGCTGGAACAAAAGAGTCACAGAACGAGTAACCCGAGTATTAGGACTATAACTCAGTGTATACAGCAAATACACGTGAGTTCATACTAATACAAACAGTGTGAAGTTTGGAATTTAGTTAATAGTAATGTACCAATGTTGGTTCTTAGCTAGAAGTGTAAAAAGATAATAGTAGGGGAACTGGATCAGGGGTAGATGTCAGAGCTCTGTGTGTTACCTTTGCAACTTTCTATGAATCTAAAATGATTCAAAAATAAAAAGATTATTTAGGAAAAATTTTGGCAGGGTGAATGACAAGAGCTGAGTTTATAGGCATAGTTCTATGATTCTTCTAGTCCAAACTTACTATTTTATAGAAGATAAATTTTATAGTTTTCAATTTTATGAATTAAAAAATATACAGTGTAAAAAATATGTAGCCATATAAATATACTTAAATGATTGTATGTGTTGTTTTAAAGGAAAAAATATTTACATCTAGACTATAAAAAGACTAATTTGTATGTATGGAGATGCTGTTATTTTGAATTACTTGTATTCTTTTTTTAAAAAAAGAATTGTATTTTTTTCTTAGGTCCTTCCACTGGAAAACCAAATGAAAGAATCAAAACGCTTCCCCCAAGCCCTGAATATTGGAATGGGAATTGTCACAACTTTGTACATAACATTAGCTACTTTAGGGTATATGTGTTTCCGTGATGAAATCAAAGGGAGCATAACTTTAAATCTTCCCCAAGACGTATGGTAGGTGGATACGAGTTTTGTTAATCCTGATTTTTACATTTAATAGATACAATTTACCAATGTTTAGTAATAAAGGTATGGTTTTTAGATTTATGGTTTAAGCATTTAAAACCTTTACTGTGCTTTATTTGTGTAATGTAGAATTTTTTCATTATCCTCAGAGTACACCATATGTGAATTTAGGATCCTTGTGCAAATTTTTAGAAAAGATTTAAAAATTGTAGGTTGTTCCAAATTTGAATCAAGTGTGAGAGTAAAATATGGATTCTTTTAATTGGGACTCACTTTAATTAAAAAAATATTAAGACCTCTCCTTACTGCCCAAACCCCAAACTCTTTGGTTCCTGAAAAAAGAATATATCCCATCATTATGGTCATTACCTTTTTACTAGTCAGCTTTATATTATATGTTTCCCCAGGACTTTCAGAACACAGTTGGGACATTATAAAAAACAAAATAAAATGGCACATCTTAATGTTCTCTTTATATTATGGGCTAAAAAGGTGGTAGTATAGTTCGTCTTTTCAAATATTGGAAAATGCCTGGAAAATAGAATGGTATTTTTCCCCACCTAGAATAATATTTAGATAAATCTTCAAGAAGATTTTATAAATAAATTTGACAAGATTTGTAATGTCAACTGTAAAACGTAGGTAAAAACATTCTCAGAAGTTAGAAAAGAATGTCTTACAGGAAAAGGGACTGAGGTATTACGCATTCACGTGAAGAGGTTCTGATCTCTGGACGGTTAAGAACCTGGTGAAAGAACGGGGGTGAGGATGGGCGGGAATGCTTCTGGTGCTTAGGACTCAGTGGCTCTGATTAGTCCTTCCCTGTTCCCACAGTCCCTTCCCACTTCTCACTTTATTCCTAACTGTTATGGCTCTCCAGGGAGAATGAAACTATTTATGACTTTTAATTTAAAAAGGACTATTGGATCATAATTTCTATTGGGAAAGTCTAGCTCGACACCTCCCTTCATTAGAGGAAAGCCTAGAACGAGTATCCTAAGAAATGAGAAAAATACGGAAAAAACAGAAAAGCAAGTCAAGAGAAATTTTCCCTTTAGAGAACTTCTGTTGGTTAATAGTTAGGCCTTATGTAGCCTGTGGTCTGTGGCTTTGTGGGCTCTGCAGTCATTGGACAGTTAAAATAATTGTCATGCTGGGCGCAGTGGCTCAGGCCTGTAATCCCAGCACTGTGGGAGGATGGCTTGAGCTCAGGAGTTGGAAACTTGCTTGGGCAAGAGTGAGACCCCGACTCATAAAAAAATGAAAAACCCAGCCGGGTGCCGCAGTGACGGCCTGTAACCCCAGCAGCTTCCAGAGGCTGAGGCAGCGGGATGTCCACAGCCTGAGTCTGAGGTTGCAGTGAGCTGTGATGCCCTTGATTCTGCTCAGAGCATAGGGTGGGACTCTGTCTCAACAACAACAACAACAACAACAAAATCAAAGAAATAAAAATAAAAAATAAGGAAATAAAAAAAAAGTCATGATGGAGAGATAATAGGAAGACAGTTGCTTATGTTTTTACAGTTACAGTCTTTTATGAAATGATGAGTTTGGACTAGAATAATCATAGAATTATGCCTAAGACTTTTAATATATACGAGTCTCTCTTCTTCCCTTCTTTCCTGGGCATCACGTGATGCCTCGGTGTGCAGTGTACACTTTTGGCTGAGAACTAATGATTAGCAGCTAGGAAAAGCTGCCAAGGGCTTTGGTGCCATGTTTGTTTTTTTTAATTGTTGGGGATTCATTGAGGGTACAGTAAGCCAGGTTACACCGATTGCATTTGTTAAGTAAAGTCCCTCTTGCAATCTTGTCTTGCTCCCAAAAGGTGTGGCACACACCAAGGCCCCAGCCTCCTCCCTCCGCCCCTCTCTGTGGTGCCATGTTAAATTAAAGTCTCAGCCTTCTTAGGGTTATTTTTGCAAGAAAAGATTGAGTTAGAAAGAGGCTGTAGGTTGGACAAGTATGGATTAGAGAAGCTCCAGGTTATTCATTATTACCTTCAGTCTTTCCAAGGTGTATCTTTAAAATCTAGTTATGAGTAATACCCTTCACGTGTTGCAGGAAAGAGTGTACAGATGATGATGAAATTAACTCACAACTTCTGTGCACAGATCCAACATCTAGGTTCATGGTGCCTCCCTGTAATCTAGCTTTACTGTGAGGAAACAGTAAACATTTGTTAAATACTAGTCTCGTTTAAAAGCATTTCCCTGATTACCAAGGCACCATGACTAGTTTTAGTCAAATGGTGTTTTAACAGTATTTTTCCAAGTTTTCCACTAAAGTAACCCAAAGAACAGAGGAAGTAATAAAGTGTTCTCTCAAGCATAGCATTAGTTCATGCTCTGTTAAAAATGTGCATCTTTTGCATTCTAGTTCATATCTATATTGACTTTTATATAAAAACAATTCCCACACTTCAGAAAATCCTTTGAGTGAAATTTATGCTTCAGAAAGATCCACCATGTTTAGCTTCTAAGCCAGGCATCCTCAAACTTCTTCAACAGGGGGCCAATTCATTGTCCCTCAGACCGTTGGAGGGCCGGACTATAGTTTAAAAAAAACAAAACAAAACTATGAACAAATTCCTATGCACACTGCACATATCTTATTTTGAAGTAAAAAACAAAATGGGAACAAATACAATTCACACCGCTTCCTGTGGCCCGCGGGCTGCAGTTTGAGGACGCCTGTTCTAAGCTCTGAGAATGCCTCACATATTGCCAGAAGGAAATATGTACTCACGCTAAAAACACTGAGCAGCAGCCTCATGACTTCTGTTGTCTGATGTGTTTGATTTTGCATGAAACATGCAAACTTCAGTAGGAAAACTTCAGTTAAAAAATAGGAACAGACAAAGGGTGAGGTAGGCATTTTAGAATTTATTAAGATAATTGTACAGGTATCTTTTTTTTTTTTTTTTTAAAAAAAGAAACACTACCTAAGAATATGGGGAAAGGGGAAAGAGAGGGGAGGGGAGGGGGGATGATGGGCGGAGGGAGGGTGATTGGTGGGATTACACCTGTGGTGCATCTTACAAGGATATATGTGAAACTTAGTAAATGTAGAATGTAAATGTCTTAACACAATAACTAAGAAAATGCCAGGAAGGCTATGTTAACCAGTGTGATGAAAATG
>CAUYPK010013348.1:0-35134 GCA_963574355.1 Loris lydekkerianus | reverse complement strand
GCAAAGTATCTCAGGAATGGAAGAAAAAGCATCCAATGTACTCAGCCCTACTATGAAGCTAAATTATAGCTTTCACATGAAGGCTATAACCCAACTATAGCACAAGACTATGGGGAAAGGGCCAAGGAAGGGGAAGGGAGGGGGGAGGTTTGGTAGAGGGAGGGAATGTGGGGCCACATCTATGGCGCATCTTAGAATGGGTACAGGCAATTGCACTAATGTACACAGCTATGATTTAACAATAAAATAAATACATAAATAAATAAATTAATTAATTAATTAATTAATTAATTTTTAAAAAAGGAATTGATTGGGTCAAGAAGACTCCTCTCCTGTAAATGGTAGGTTCCGGCCCCTATAAAGGTGGCCTCCTTCAGTGTTCAGTGAGCTTGCCCTGAGGACACAGCATGCCTCAAGGTGCCAGCTTAGCACAGAGAGTCCTAACCAGACACGGAAACCAGCCAGCTCCTCCATCTTGGGTTTCCCAGCCTCCTGAGCTGTAAGAAAACAAATTTCTGTTCTTTATAAATTACCCAGCAGCAGGTATTGTATTATAAGGGCACAAATAAGATGCTTGATGATTCTAATAAGTAGCAAAGCCAGAAAACCATTGCTCCAAACTACTTTTAAGGGGAAAAGGAGCCAAGAGCATGCTTTTTTATTGGTCCTGAGAACATATTCCACTCTGAATACAACACCCAACATGAAGAAGAATATATATTCTTACTCCGAAAATGACAAACAAGGGCTTCCGGAAACAAGAAGTCCTTGCCAACCTTGAAGTCTCTGCCACAGGGACTGACACACTTTCTATTTCAAAATGTGTCTTTCTTGACTTTTCCCTGTCTGCCGTATGCTTCAATATTTCTTATAATGAGTTTTACAGAATCAAGTGAGTGTTATTTGCATCGGCCTCCATCAGTTAGGCATAAAGTCCCTGTACTACCTGTTGAAGAATTTCTTTGTGAGTGCCAGCTATATTCAGGAGACCCTTTACAAGTAAACAAGAAAACCCTTCTTAATATACTCTATTTTGGAAGATGGGATTTATGCTTTATTATATTCACGCTATTATTTTTTAAAAATGCAAAAGAGGGAAAAGACATACATTGGAATAGTAAGAAAATGTCTAATTATAAAGTCACACTAAAATTTTTAGTTTTGAATTCATTTTGACTTCTTAAATAATTTCATTTGAAAAGATGATCTAAAAATACTTTGATGCTGTTGAATTTGAAGTTTTTCTGGAGCAACTTAGGGTTGTTGTAGTTTGTTTCTGCCAGCAGAATTCTCTGAGGCAAATTGAATAAAATATTTTGCTGGAGGGGATACTTTACTTTCAAGAAACATTCCTGCGCATTATGAAATATATCAAGAAAAAAAATCAGACAGTGGTAAAATTTGTGATAAGCAAAAAAAAAATTAACATTGTCATGAGACCTCTTAAGTATTTCATATTATAAATTATGATTTTAAACTATCTTTGTTAATTATTCAAATATTAAAGCATAAACCCACCGAATTCTCACTTTTTTCATTTAAATATTCATCATTTTCCCTTTGATGGGATGTCAAGGGAAGAGAATGCCCTTTACTACTTGTCTCAGACATCTGCTGCTAAGGAACCTTCTGTTAATTATCCTGACAAATCTAACCTGTGAGTTTGGGGTTTTGTTTTGTTTTTTTTTAAGATGGACCGGAGAGTAGAAATAGAAGGACAAAACTAATAAATTACATTTAAATCATTCCATAAATGAATAGAATGCTTCAATCCTATTGCCATTGTTAACTTTGTTAATTTTCATTCACATATAGCCCTTTTCCTAATTTAAGGCCTGAATATTCAAAACATGCTTTATAAGCAATTATGAGACAAGGACAGTATATTAAATATATGAATTTTTAAGTCTAATAGATGATACGTGTGTTTGTGCATGCACACACAAGCACACAACACGTTGTTTTGTTTTGTTTTATTTATTTATTAGCTTAGTTAGCATCTTATACCTTTTAATAGCATCTTGTGTTGTTATTTGTTAAGGAGATTTTTGCCTAAAGGAAAAGAGAAGATTTATTCCTGTGAGATTTTCTTAGGTAGTGCCTTGATTGTAGATGGCATAGTTTTACATTTATTGAAATTGTCTTTCCCCTTGGGTCTTAAGAAAATATGCCTAAAGCTATTATTGCATCTATCGACTGTGGGATTTCATGGACGTGGCTCATTGTCCCCAGTGGTTCAAAAATGACCTTTATGAGGCAAAGTTCAAGCTGAGTGAAGGTTCTGAGATGGAGATTAGAGACCTGTCAGTTGCCTGAAAGGATAAAAGTGTAAAATCATATGTGACGCTCAGTTCAGTCACATCAAACACTAAGAAATGTTTACTGAATGAACTACACCATCCCTAATCAGACTATTCCCTTAAGTATTCATATTTTCATGGGCCCCAAATACCAAGACAGGTCGCAAAACAAGAGCCCCTAATAAGTACGCACCAATTACAGCAGGCATGCACTTGCACCTTAATTTCCTACATCAATTATTTTTACTGTTCATATGAAATTTGACTTGTTGTTAGAAGCACTCCATCCCACTCCTCCACTTCTTTTAATTAACTTTTCAAAAGCAAGAAAAGAAATCTGAGACATCATAGACTTTTTAAAAATATGGTGTGAAAACCAAAGGCAAATGCATGTTTACGAGAGAAATGTGTGAAAGTCTTCTTAACCATGTGCTTTTAAAGAGTGAGTTCCCTTTTTGCATAGTTCTACAGTATCTAATTCACAGAAATAACGAAAGGAGTTTAAGTAACTAATGTAAAGCAGACAACTGTGAAGATGCAGTTCCACAGTTTGGAGGTCAGGTACTTCTCTGCCTCTGCGTATATCATTCACATGAGAAGAAATTAAATTGCAGTGAATGCCCTCTGCAGGAATGCACCCCTTCCCCAGGTCTGCCCCCACCATGCTGCCACAGAGTCTTCTAATTTGCCACATCTTGCTTGTACACTTTTATGCTCTGAACAGCTGAACACATACTGCATGCTTTATGAATGCATCGTTTGGAAAAAGACCAGCACTTACCCTCTCAATGTCACTTACATAATGCAATAATACATGCATTTGTCTATTTGAGACTTATCTATTTTGTTGAAAAAAGAAAAGTAAGTTAATAAACTATTTGGGATGATAATCTAACTACTAAAAAAGAATACTAAGAAAAAAATGCTAAACACATAAATCTGGACCCTGGAAACTTTATGATTTAGACAGCTGCGTATTTTTACTAGCTACTCAAAACTAGCTTTGCTGCATTATACATTATGTGTGGAGGTCCAAGTATTTTCATGCATTGTTCTCCCCGTGAAAGAGCTGTCAGATCATAATTGGATTCCGTATTGCCTTAAAGCAAATGTGCTTCCTTTATCATTTATCTTTAAACAAATTTCTACCTTATTATTAGTTCCTTTTTTTTTTTTTAATGCTTACACAGAGAACTGATTTCCCTAAGTTATACTTTAAATAACTCTTGGTCTTCACTAATTCCAAATTGTGTAACATCATAAAATAATCTAATTAAAAAAGTGAAGGCCTCTACTTTACATAATATATTCAACAACCAACAACTAAAAACTCCTGTGATTTTTTTTTATCTGTAAGGGAATTATATAGACAAGAGCTTAATTAAAGTTGATCTCTCTCTATTTTATATCTTTACAGATAGAGACTTGGAAGAATAATGCTTCAAATTTCTAAAACCAAAACATTAATCTTTCTACCTTCAAGTGGATCTATTTTAAAATTGAAAAAAGACTTTAAAATTTCCCTTTGTTATCCATCATGAATACTTAAGATGATTCAACTTAATGATTTTTTTTTTTTTAATTTTACAATGGTGTGAACGTGATATACATTCAGTGGAAACCGTATTTTAAATTTTGATCTTTTCCCAGGCTAGTGATTTGTGCTATAACTTGAGATTCTGGGCAACAGTGACAGCAAAGGGCCAGCTCCCAGTCAGTCACATGATCACAAGGGTAAGCGACCAATCTTCTACAATGTACCATGTGGCCAGCATTTTTGGATATTCTGTTTTGTGGTTTTTCATCTCATCATCTGCAGAGTGTCTACTTTCAACTTACAATATTTTCAGTTTACGATGGATTTACTGGGACATCACCACAGTGTAAGCTGAGGAACATCTGTACAGAGCAGAGTGCATAAGCTATATTGAGTACCTTTGCTTCTTACATCAAAATGCAAAATTTGCAACTTATATTTTCCTCTATTTCAAGAGTCATGAGTTTAAATAATGTATGGACTTTCCATCTAGTACTCAAGAAAAGTATCAAAAAGAATTGTTTTACTATTTCATATATTTTACATAATTATTTCTGCTTTATTACAGTATAAAGTTACAACTTGAGGAAAGTTAACATGAGACCTTGTAACCCAAAGATCAGAGAAAATCCCATCCTAATTCTAGCAGGGAGAGGGGAAAAGTAACTTTTTTGAAATCTGTCCAAAACTTCCTATTCTCTTTAACAAAGCCTGCACTCAGAAGAAACTATTCTGTCAGAGCCTAACTAATGAAGTTTTAACCAGTGTCTAACTGACCTAATGTTGTGGTCAGGGTTTTCCATGGAATTTATTATGAGAATTGGCTCATATCATTATGGAGCCCAAAAAGTCCCACAATATTCTGTCTGGAAACTGAAGAAGAATCCAGAAAACTTTGGGCATAATTCAGTCTGAGAATAAAAGCCTGAGACCAGGATAGAGGTGCCACTCTGAGAAACTCATGGGCAGGGATTTGGGGAGGGCTCTTGTAAGTCCTGGAGGCAAAGGCCTGAGAACCGGGAGTTCTGGTAACCAAGGGCAGCAGAAGATGCCTATCCCTGCTCCAGAAGAAAGAAAATTTACTCTTCCTCCATATTTTTGTTTTATCTGGGTCTCAAGGGCTCTGATGCTACCTTGAGGAGGACAGATCTTAACTCAGTCTATTAATTCAAGTACAATGAACAGAGACACCCTCACAAACATATCCAGAGATATTTTACCAGCTATCTGGGTATATCTTAATCTAGTCAAGTCAACACCTAGAATTAATCATCCTGTCTGGGGAAAAGTAGATATCCAACTTCAACTCCTTCTGGGCTTTCTGTGAAACAAGTGAAATACCCAACCTGGGTAAAAAAAAAAAAGACTGAGACCTAATTATATGACTACAGAATGTTTCCTCTCTCCTACACCTTGTCACATCTATAGGACTCCTGTATATGGGATCATAGTTAAAAGAACTGCAAGCCCCAGCCCCGAGTTAAGCAGTCTCTAGGGAAACCCAAGACAACTGAGGAGGCAAAGCAAAGACATTAGAGGAAATTTTAGCCTGTGCCATCATAATGACAACAAATAGTACATACAGCATAAATCCTTGCCAGATAACCATAAACCCACACTAAAGGCCTTTCTATCTCAGTTCCCTTTTCCGGATAATGCCACGCCCAACTTTCAACAGAAAAGTACAAAGGATGCCAAAATTGTCTCTGCCTATCTTTGCCTTCGGGGCATACATGTACCTCAATGGCTTACACTAACCTGAGTAAAGCCCTCTTGTTTTCCTTGCACTGCTGCCTTTTTGATGACTCATGCTGACGCTTGACATTCTGACTTCCAAGCAGCTCTGAAACTGATATAGTTTCCCACTTAGTGGAAAAACTCACTGTTTTTATCTCTGAGATCTTTCCTTTTTCACTTACATTTTAAAAGATGCTTACAGTTGTAAATTCTTGCCTACAGCAGCTTCTAATGAAATGACAGTTTCCTGGGGTATCAAACCCCTGCCCTGGGTGTTGCCTCTCCTAGGTCTCACAAGCTGCTGCCATGGAAGAGAGAAAACCTGAGTGTGTGCCCCGCGCCCCTACTCAGGGGCCTCAGCCGCACGTAGTTTAACTTGGCTCACCCCAAATACTGTGCATTTTTGCCATCACCTAAATGACCTTCACCCCCCCCTTTTTTTTAATTTTTCATTTGTATTTTTAAAGTGGTTTTCAAGTACTTACTCCCAGCAGCCAATGGAACCAGTCAGTGTTAGTAGCCCCATTTTATAGATGTGATTAGGAGAATTCCCAGAGGATACAGGTGACTTAGAGGAAAGGGAACTAGCAATTGACATTTTCTTGGATCTTCAGTTTTATGCAGTTTCCAGGACTATAGGAAAAATATCACCCACTGCTCTGAGAAGAAAAAAAAAAAAAAAACAGAATGGCTAAGGGTAAAACTTGACTGAACGTGAACTTTTCCTGGACAATTTTCATTATAAGGCTCTTCTAGTATTAAATTTCTAAGTCTTATTTTTATGATGTTCTATTACCCTGATTTTTACAACTAAAATACCTATAAATCTACCTATTTATTATTAGTCTATCTACCTATCTATATATCTCATTTTTGCTCTCTTTCTCCCATATACTATTTCAATTACTTTTGAAGTATGTTGTACTTTTTTTTTTTTTTTTTTGACTAAACTCACACTTACATGTTTCATTTAGTTATGTATCCATTGAGAGATGCTCAGTTGAATGTGGTGAATCCAAGCATTGCAGGTTCCATGGAAGATCGTGACCATGGAGCAGAAAGTAATTCAATGTTCTTATTTGAATTTGTCTCAGATAACAATGGTAATAAGTATTCCAAAATTATAATTTTATATTTAACCTCTAGGTGTGTTGAGTGTGAGTTAACAATGTCACAAGTGGGTGAAAAAACTCTGAAAGACCCAGGTGTGATGATAGATTTTTATGCCTCTATGTAAAATAAAATAAAGGTGTATGTGTGCGTGTGTTTCTGTTTGTGTGTATAGATGGGGAAATAAAGCAGATATTGCTAAGTATCTAAAAGTAAAACTGATGTAAATATAATTTTTGAGTCAATATCTGATGTAAAGTAATGAGAAAGTATAAATCTTTAATCAATAAAATTTAAAGTGAATTTTATTAGCTCTAAAATACATAAAACAAGCAAATGACACATCTATAACTTATTGACTAAGTTTCCGTGTAAACATTTTTATATAATTAGTATAATACCATGAGAGCATTTTGAAAGGAACATAGTAATCACAGACACTCTAGTATATTACTTACACATAAATTATATATTTGTGCTAAAGAACTAAAAATGTAAGAGTAGATTTTAGTCACCAGTGTATCACTATTGAAACACTGTCATGTGTATTTCAATATTAAATATAGCATTTGTCCTTAAATTATATTATGGGGAAATAGTTTCCTATAACTTTTTCATAAAAATTCAAATTTTGTAAGGTATGTACTTAAAGAAAATTTTCTGAAGATTTTTTAACTTGTAATTCAACAACAGTTGGAAGGTTTGCTTTGGGCTTAATCTAGGCCAGGATAAGCCATGCTAGCTCTTTCATCATGTGTTTTCAGCTCTAATAAATGACTTTTTCCCAACTCCGAAGTCCTACTGCTTATATGGAGTCCTTTTCTATTTATATTAAGATGGAAGTGATTAATTTTACCTAGGTGCTCTCATCTCCAGGAATCCTCTCAGTTTATTCACTCCAATTTTTATAAAGGCATAAAATATTCTGCAAATTAATAGCCTTATCTTAGTTCCCTTTTCTAGAATGAATTTGGAAAGATTATTTAAAAAAATTAAGTTTTATATAAGGGCAACTACCAAATGAGTATGCTTGGTACTGTGTTATTTTGTCTTCTATAATACTATTTTTTACTCACATCCAATTTACTTTCCAACTTCCTTAGATTTTTGATGGGTTTTTTTAAGTCTATACCACCTCTTTATATGGAATCTGTCTTAGCACTGTGTATAAAAATATAGATGTTTCTAAATAGGTCATTTCTTCAAGTTACTGCCTAAAACGGTGGTTATAATTAATAACAACACAAAAGTGATGCTCCTTTAAAAGTGAGGCTTTGTTTTCTTTGGAGACTTCAGAACCCAAAAGTAAAATCACTGTAGAATATGGGTCAAGGGAGCATGCTCTCTAAGCACCCAGGCATAGTGACCGAACTCTGCCGTATCAAAGGATACGGGTATTTAAACTGGCCTTTCAAGAAGCTCGACTGTCATTGAATCCCACTAGCTTGTGGATATCGGGGCCTGCACGCAAACACTCAGCATAGCATCAGGAAACTTCAGTGAGACAGACAAAACAACAAGCCGTCAACAAGAAGGTACATGGAGAGAGAGCCCAGAGGGTGGCAGGGATCCTGTGGGAAGAGAGGAGAGCTACGGTTCAAATCCAGTGATGGCAGCAAGGTTTCTACAGCTGAGCTGGGAGAAGTGGCCTGCAGCAACTCTCTGTAGACTGCGATCACCACAGATGAAGCAAGTTCATCAGAGCACACGTCTGCTCAGGGCAAAATTCTCTTATTTCAGTAACAACCATTGCTCTAGTAAGTAAGTATGACCACAAATTCTTCGCAGCATCTCTCAACGAGGTGGCCTTCAATTCCCTGCCTCTTAAATCTGGGTTGACCTTGTGAACCACTTTCTAATAGGCTGCAACAGAGATAACATTGTCCAATTTCTAAAGCCTCAATTTCAAGAGACTGTGAAGTATCTACCTTCCTTTTCTGGGAAATTGCCCTAAAACTACCATGAAAGAAGTTGGTTTTGCCTACATATGATGAAAGGCCGTACAGAGAAGAATGGGGCAGCCCAGTGATAAAACCAACTGCTGGAAGGAAAAGAGCAAGGAAAAGAGAAAACCCTCAGAAACTCACAGAATCCTGAGAAATAATAAATCCTCCTCGTTTAAGCAACTAAGTAGTGGTACATTTTATTCTGTAGCAATAGTTAACCGACAGAGAAATTTGTACTGAAAGTAGAATACTATCTTATCAAAGCTCAAATAAGGGACTAGGCAGCTGGTGATAGGCAGAAAGACAGCAGAGGGACTTTCAGAGCCTGGAGAATGGGTAACCTATGTTTTATAGTTTATAGAACAATGGAAAAATTGCTACCTGCAGTAATTTGGAAGACAGGAAATGTCCCTGATAAATTCGTGGTTCTTTATTTTATACAGAAGACATGTTGACACAGAATGCTGGCAGTGCCAATTAGCTTGTCTTAGCTAAACACGAGAAAGATGAGCTAAAGAAGGAGTTGTTTAGTGTGCAAGAAGAATTTAGAGGAAATTCTAAAAGGCCTAGAATTTGCTGAGCTGGAAAATAAAACAGACACTCAGTCTCAGTCTTTCCAGTTGGTAAAAATTCTCAAAGTAAACTAATGTTTAGGAGCAAATGTGAAATCAAGGGCATGTCAAGAGCTGAGCTCATTGGAAAGAGCTGAGCTACTAAGACATAAAGTAGTCAGTGAAGACAACAAGCTAAAATGAAAGTAAAGCCCAACCTTAAATTGCTGCCTCTTCTGGTATAAATGAGAGGCTAATTGAATTGGGGAAAATGCTGGCTCCTCCAGTGCCTTCCATTGCATACGAGGAATCTGCAGAGGGAGCCCCGAGAAAAGGCACTTTCTATCTTAGGTTATGGACCTGGGGTGAGGTGGGTAAATGGAGAAAGGAAACAGCTAGGAGTAGAAAGGTACTGAGTGAGTGAAGGAAACGCTCTTCAAAGGATTAATACCCTCTTCTTCCAAAAAGGAGATCCCAGTATCTGAGGAAGACCTTAGCCAAAGGCGCCTGATAAAGAGGCCTCCAAATGGAGGTATCTAGGCTAAGAATACAACTCTTATAACAGGGTTAGACCCCTACCAAAGGGCTTAAAGGATGCCATTTTCCCCTTTTTCATCATGAGAGGACAAACATGGGCGCCATCTATGAAATGTGGGCCCTTACCAGACACAGGACCATCTGAAGCTTTGATCTAGGACTTCTCCAAAATTATGAGCAGTTGCTGTGATTTATAAAAGTTACTCAATCTAAGTTACTTTGTTATAGCAGCCCAAGCAGACTGAGACAGACCTAAATTTTGACCCTGTTTTCTAAGTCACTGGCACATGTTTAAAATATGATTAAATAAATGTTGTTGAACTCCTTTGACTCCTCTTTGAAACAAGGCAGAGAATAAACAGACAACATATAAGTAAGCAAATATGTATTTCACCTAGTTGCAGAAATAATTTGTCAGGTTGAAAGAAAAACTGAAATGAAAGGAGAAGTTGAATTAAAATAGGGGAAATCATGTGAAGAAAAGTATTGGTAGATTCATAAAATGAGGCAGCCAGGAAATAGATCCCTAAAAAAAATTCATACCATAAAGACTTGCCACTGGTGGGCTGAAAATCTGGTCCTAAACTTTTTAACAGTTGGTGGGAAAATAGAATCCTGGTCAGTTACACAGTTTACAAGGTAAATAAGATAAAATCAGAATAGTTGTTAGGAGAAGCAAAATTATTGCTGTTGCTAATATTCAACAGAAATTTCTCCTTATGGTCCTCATAAAGCCAGCACCATGTAATACTCTGGCTTACATCCTCAACCACACATGTGGAGCAGACACAATGACAAGTCTCATAATGTTGTTGGTATCCTTCTAGAACATTCCAGTAAAGGCAGTTCCATAGGGGTCAATATAATACCATCCAGGTATGTAAGCTATCTTCCAATTTGACTAAATCCAGTGTCTCGGATAATGGATAGATTTAATCTTCTGAGCAATCCTTTCTATATATTATTTCTGTCTGCAGATCTAGTGATAGATATTGGGATGCAATGAGTTTAAAATTACATTTTTTTGTCAGGCAGTCAGAATGCAGATTATCTATACCTTTGGTTAAATATGCAGTTACACATTCTAATTATCAGTTGACCTCTTGGACAATTTTTCATCTCTTACAAAAAATAAATGAGTTCCTTCCTTCAAGGAAGGAACTATATTTTGAACAAAAGATTAACTGATGGAAACCTCATAGCCTGGTCTGAAATAGTCAGAAAGTCTGTTCATTATATATACAAGTGAAGCCAGAAACTCCAAACTTGGAAATGTATTCCAGCTTATGTAGTGATGCTTAATTTACAGATAAAACAATCTTAATAAAACACTCAGGGAATAATCAGGTTTGAGCTCTGTTGATAAATAATTTATTGAATTTTTGCTCAATCCAAATTCCACCAAGAACAATAGGTTTTAGTTTTGCAAGGAAACTTGAAATCTCACTTAATCCAATATAGTATCTTATAAATAATGAATTTGCAACCAAAAGAAGTAAAATCACTTTCACAAGAATATATATCTGAAGAGTGACAAACTAAAGAAAAGACCTACGCCTTTTTCTCACACCATTCATTCACCCTTGGTCTGTGAGCAAGTGATTGAATTGACCTGAGAGATCCCAAATTGTTGGGATGCTCACTTCTTTCTAATTTCATCCATTCTTTTACCATCAAACTTGGACTTCAAGGACAGAACTTCAGTATCTCAATTAATATTTTTCCCACTTTCTCTTCAGGACTGTTGTAGTATCTCATTAGTGTGCTTTTCAAGGCTGACCCTCTCATCACATGGAATATAGAGATTATTGCAATCACAATATTGATATGAAGAAATATGATCACCTGACAACATGTTTCATTTGGTTAACAGAAGGGAAAAAAATCCCCAGCTAGAAACATATTCCAATGACATACTAAGTCACAATGTGAAAGAGGAGAAATTATTTGATTAGCTGCTGTACTGTGAGTACTTATACCTAGGAGAGCTGCCAAGTTCCAGCCACCGTGGCTTGTAGCTATACGTCTTTTTGCATCCTCTGGGCCACTCAGTAACAGGAGCTACCATTTCCCCATCACTGTCACCTCACATATTCAGTCTCTAAAGCTCTGTTTGTTGCTTCATTCTGCTCTATGCCTCCCCTAGGAGTACCTTCATTTTAATATAAATAGAGCATTTCATCAGATGATGGCAAAGAAACATGGAAGGAACAACTCTCCATGTGACCGGACACATGCATACAGATGTTTTCCAAAAGAATCTTAAAAAGAAAAAAAAGTCCAATTTAATGAAAATGCATCAATATTATTTACCTAAATACAATGCAAACCATTTTTTTAACAGCCAAGAGTGACTGTGTGTGTGTGCACACACGTGTGTGTGTGTGTGTGTCTATTGCCAGGAGAGAAGGAAGCAGTTCTTTAATAGATCCCATAGTTCTTATATATGTTTAAAAAATCAGATTACCTTCATTGCCTACCTGCAATCAGCTACTCCTTTGGATCCCTAGTAGTTGTTTAATATATTAAAACCTCTTTGAATTTAGAGCAGTTACAAATATTTTCTGGGAGATGTTCTCAGATATAACAAAAGGGGAAATTCCCATTCACCTTGTCCATATTGATCATGGAGTTGGGGGTAGAGGAAATCATAAATTAAGGGGACCACAGCAATGGTTTTTTCTCCCTAAGCGTGTTCTTCACAAGACTTCTGGGGGTCTCGGCTAGCCTTCCCGTGTGTTCAGACAGTCTCTGTGGCCAGTGTCATTTGTTATTCCCTCTCTGCCTCCTAGTGGCCTGGCACTGTCCAGGTCACAGTGTCTGGCAACAACTAGAGTAATGCTCCCATCACCCATCCTCAAAGGGACCTGTGTCTGCCCTCCCTACTTTTATTGCTTCTCTGCCTTAACAGCTCCAGAAGAGGATTATCTCCATGATATGGATTGAAATATTTATTAGAATCCCCCAACATAAACGCATTGCTTTATTTTTATTCATAGGACACATTCCCTCTCCAAAAAAACCCCCAAATACTCTGTGTATTTTCAACAGACCTAGGCTTTAGCAGAAAACAGAAATAGGTGCTAGGAAAGACAGACCGTCATACTTGCTATAAAATCCCTACTTTACAAAAAACATGAATCAGTACCTCAGAAGGTAACCCAGTACCTTAACTGTCTTCTATTCTAGAGAAAGCTTGGCATCACCTGAAGCTTTTCTCCTTCCTTCATGCTAAAGTTGGGTACAACAAATTTTATTTTGGTTTTTTGGATTAGGCAATATACAATTGATATTAAGTCACAATGTCTTCCTTTCCATATTACCCAATTGGAGTTCTATTTATAAGTCCTCTGACTAATAGTTCCAAAGGTTTGACCATCTCCTAAGTTTCCTCTAGAGGGTTACAAAAAATGCTAGTTATTTTTCAAATTAAATTATGGAGGATTTCTTTGGTTTTTCCTTCTTAAAAGCTCTATCATTCCAAGCATTTATAATTCAGTTGTATGATTACCATCCTTCAACACAAACACACATTCTGTAATATCACTTATGAGTTATTGATCTTTAAAATGCTACTTTTCTGCTCATTTTGAAAAGTAAGGTTAAACTTTTTTTTCTTTTTCCCTTTTTCCCACATTTTAAATTAAATAAAAAAAGTAAAATGCGTCAAATATCCTTTACTTACATTGTACTTCAAGTTTGACATTCAGAAAAGCTAAGCAGAAAATAATGCAAAGTCTGGAATTTTTTTTTTTTTTTTTTTTTTTTTTTTTTTTTGCTTTGTTTCATTTAATAAGTTCAAGGTGATAGAGCAGAAGACAGGGGAGATGATTATTATTTACTGAATACCAGTACTATTATAAATTCATTTCATTTTACCGCTACCCGAATACTTCTAAAGAAACTTTGTGTTATACTATCTCACATAACTAATAATCAAAGATGCCGGATTCAAATGCAGATTCTACAATTCTATAACTTATATTTTTTGACTATATTGTAGTTAGATCCACAAAAGAGAAATGAATTATAACTCTCCACAATTTTAAAATGGACAGAATTACTTAAGAATAAAGCCTCACACAGACTATCATCAAGTGTTTACTCCACATTATGTATTTTATAAGCTACCACTTCTTTCTCATCAAGGATGGGTGCCTTTTATTACATCTCCCTTTGAAGTTTTTGCTTGAAAACGGTGCTCTGTCTTCTAACATCTTATAAGGATTTTATTAGAAATCATTTGTGGCCTCATATGTGGCCATTATTTCTTTTAGCTCCTTTCAAGAGGTAAAATTTTTATCCTAAGACCTTTAATACAGTTGACCTTCTGACTTGTTTTAACCAATAGAATATGACAGAATCAACAATTCTATTGCCTTGACCTCAGAGATCTTGAATTGTGAAACCACATGGAGAAAGAGACCCTGCTATGAGGAAGAATAAAGGCCCTAGATATGTAGTAAGCTAATGTAATATAGAGTAAGCTAATGCCAAATGATTGCTATCACATGATTGTAGGCAAGACCAACAGAAGAGGTGAGCCCTGTTGACCCATAGGAAATGATAAATAAGACTGTGGGAAATAATAAATTATTATTATTATATAACACCTATCTTTACAGTGGTCTGTTATGCAGCAAAAGTTAACGGGTGGAACATTTAGAAAGTATTGGACTATTTATAGTAGGCATCCAATAAATGTTAATTGTGATCTTTTCTTTCTCAATTTTTTGTTGCTGTAAAAATAAATGATAATTATTAATATTTCTTGATTTAAAACAACATAAATGTTTCTTTGGTACATAGAATTCCACCAAAAGGATTAGGTAAATATAGCTGACGTCTTAATGAACTAGAGGTTTTTAACAGTAAGTCTTTATTTATAATGTAAATGGGATTTTATAATGTGAACATATGCAGAATGAATAATTTATAACCACTTGTCACAGAAAATAAAAGTGTAGTGGATGAAAAAAATAATGGGATGAAAGTTGAAGCTATTAGAGAGAGAGCAATTTTGTTTGAGAATTTCAAAGTTCACATATAGAAATCATGATTTTGGCGAATTACGAAGTGTGAAAAAAAATCTATTATAACTGAAAGTAACCTAAGATATATATATTTCTTTGAAATGTGAAAATATGTGCAGTATGTTTTCTGAAAACTCATTGAATGTGGTTTCTAGAAATGAAAAAATATATATATAGGAAAAAAGGAAGGAAGGAAGGTAGAAAGGAGGGAGGGAGGGAGAGAGGAAGGAAGGCAGGCCACTTAAAAGAGGTGAAACTGAAATTCAAACCTAGATGTTTGCCATTAAACCTTAATATGGATACGAAAATAGTAACCACCTTAGACCTGTCAGGCTCAGCTTTTATGTAACAAAGTTGTGAGTTGTTTTTCAGTTTCCATAGACTCTAGGTTGAAGGCCAACTGACCTAAACATGCCCAGATGAACCAAGAATGCAATCATGGTGGAACCTAAGACTCGACAAGTAGTCAAGACTGAATTAGAGGGTGACACTGCATAGCAGAATCCAGAAACTAATCAGATAGATCCCTAGAATCATTTATGGCAGGATCCAGTTAGGTCATGTCTTCCAACATCACCTCTGTGCAAGATCCAATCACAGCACTTCTCATTACACTATGCTCATGAAAGCTAATCCAGTCCCCAGATCAGGGAGACAGACTTGATTGTTTCCACTTATTTTCTTGCCTGTCAACTTGCAATAAATTCTTATTTTCTCAATTGGCAGTGACATGTTATTGACTTCTACATGCAACAGGTAGCGAGCCCACTTGATTGCTCAATGACAAAATCTTTGAATTGGAGTCAAATAACATCATACTTTCAAAGATTTTATTTTAATGAGGTTAAACTAGTTATTTAGCTCAGTCCCTGTAGCTCAGCGGGTAGGACGCCAGCCACATACACCGGAGCTGGCAGGTTCAAATCCAGTCCAGGCCTGCCAAACAACAGTGACAACTACACCCCCCCCACAAAAAAAAAAAAAAATTAGCAGTTGTTGTGGGGGGCAGCTGTAGTCCCAGCCACTTGGGAGGCTGAGGCAAGAGAATTGCTTATGCCCAAGAGTTGGAGGTTGCAGTGAGATATGATGCCATAGCACTCTACCCAAGGTGACAAAGTGAGACTCTGTCTCAAAAAAATAAATAAAAAAATAAATGGGAAAAAAACCCCAAACTAATCCTTGAAACTATTGCAAATGGGACTCATACTTTTCTAGCTTTTGTGGCTTTGATCTTAGCTTTCAAACAGATCAAATTAAATAATGTATTTGAATTGAATAATGTATTTGGAAGCTCTACGGAGACTTTCATATTAGTCTATAGACTTATAAGCAAGTCTCTTTTTCATCACGTTAGAATGTTTCTAAACACTCTCACCACTCTCACCTCCAATACTACCCATATTCTGTCATATATGCTTCCAACACGACAAGGTCAGGGTGAAACAAGTGTTGGGGTTGGGAGGGAAGTATTAGGAGGGGACACATTACAAAAGGTTCCGAAGACATATTACCAGCATGGAGACGCAGAGCCGAGATCAACATAAAATCCATTCTTTAGAAGGAAATGGTCCAGATGAAGACCTGGATGACTAAGCATAAAATTTATAATTACAAAATTATAGAAGAGGGCATTCAAAATGTGACTGGAGTGTGGCAAGGCATAAAGAAGGTCCATATTTTAAAAGAAGTACCAATAGCTCTGAAACAGGAAAGGGGGTTCAATCTCACTGATGATAAAAGGAATTCAGATTAAGCCTCCTGTATTAAGGTACCATTTTCATCTAACAGATGGGCAAAACCCCAAAATCTGGACAAGCATTCTTGGTGGTGAGAGTATGAAATGAAAAAAAAAAAAAAAAAAAAAACACTCCCACAGAGATCAACTGTGAAATAGTTGTCAAAACAACAATTATATTTACTCTTTGATTCAGTTGTCTCTCCGGAAATGTATTGACAGATATACTTGCACCTGTGAAAAAGTAAGCATTACATCTCGTGGCTGAAGATTGGAAACAACCTAAATTGTATCAGTATAGGAACCTGGCTAAATAATGATTGTACATCTACGCAGTGGAATACTTTGCTCTATTAAAAAAAAAAAAAGACCACTCTGTTAACACAGATGGAAAGATCACTAGGACATGTTATTTAAAAAAAATAATACTACCAAGTGAAAGATATACTAAGAAAAAAACTAATACTTTCAAATGGAAGTCACAGTATTTATAGACCAAAGCTCATTGTTTTCCACAAAATATGTTTTCTTTATAAATGAAAACAGAGATGACATATTGATTGAACTAGTAGCTTTACATGTTTCTTTTATTTTATGAATATGGGTATACAAACATCCTAATCATTTCATAATTACTGATATCCGATTATAGGTACGTATGTTTTAAATATTTGCCTAATCAGTTCAGTAGTTAACACTTGTATGTTGTCAATTGTTTCACTTTTCTGATGTAGCATAAACTGGACAGGCAGATGGAATTTCTTCTCACATATTTTTGTTGCGAAGACCATTTAGATTACTGGAACAGTCTACAATTCATAATAATTTAAATATAAGTGTATTTCAGGTAGACTAGAATTGAAATGATTGAGTAAATTTTTATTTTAAAGATTTAGTAATACCAAAGAAAGACTGACATCCTGTCACATCGTCATCATTATTATATTCTGGGTATGTACATTTTTCAGGATTATTTCAGCTAGTGTAGGAGCCTCTTCAACTCTGAAAATAAAGTAATAACTGCCATTCCAAATTCAGAATAAAGAGTTCCAGTTGCACATCAAGTAAGAGGCTTAATATGTTATGTTAGGCCACAGCGATTCTCAACCTGTAGGTTGCGAGCCACAGGAACTGTATTAAAGGGCCGTGGCATTAGGAAGGTTGAGAACCACTGTGTTAGGGTTTTAACTTTCTAGCAAGGTAGATGTCGGTTCACGTGAGGCCAACCTATCATGATGTCCATTCATTCTGCTGTCATATTTGTAGTATATGATCTGTGATGTACGTAGTATATGGTAATGATGGATGTGACTTTGGAATTATAAGATCTCTTTCTTTTAAAGTCCGATAAGAAACTTTACCTTGAAAATTAAAATACACATATCCATTTGCTTTAGAATTTTATTTTTATAATAATAACAGTTGTGCTTGTTTTATGATGCTTCTTTTCTTTTTTATTAAATCATAGCTGTGAACATTAATGCAATCATGAGGCACCATACACTGGTTTTATAGACCATTTGACATATTTTCATCACACTGGTTAACATAGCCTTCCTGGCATTTTCTTAGTTATTGTGTCAAGACATTCATACTCTACATTTACTAAGTGTAGAATATGTACCCTTGTAAGACCCACCACAGGTGTGATCCCACCAATCACCCTCCCTCCACCCACCTCTCGTCCTTCCCCCTATTCTTAGGTTATAACTGGGTTATAGCTTTCATGTGAAAGCCATAAATTAGTTTCATAGTAGGGCTGAAGACTTTTTCTTCCATTCCTGAGATACTTTACTAAGAAGAATATGTTCCAGCTCCATCCATGTAAACATGAAAGAGGTAAAGTCTCCATCTTTCTTTAAGGCTGCATAATAGTCCATGGTGTACATGTACCACAATTTATTAATCCATTCGTGGATCAATGGGCACTTGGGCTTTTTCCATGACTTAGCAATTATGAATTGGGCTCCAATAAACATTCTTCTGTGATTGAAATACCAGCAGAGGACACCACAGACCGAACTCAGCAATCATGACATTCTCTCAGTTACAACATTACACCGCTATATTGATCATAAGGAATGCCAAATTCCAATTAGGAACTCACAGAATGTAACTGTGAAGCAATTACAGTGAATGTCATTAACCCCAGAATACTTTCTAGATACCTTCATAGCGTTTTGTTATGTATAGAAACAATGTGAGAACTCCCTTACCAGTTCAAACTGAACAGTAGGCATGGGGCCAAAAGAAGCATCTGAAACATACGCAGGTTAAAGAGTTGCAAATCAGAGGGGGAGTTGTCAGGGACCTGAGACTACAACCCTCTCTGACCCCCCTCCCACTGGTATGCAACTGTGTTAATGTAGTAGTAATATTATCTTATTTTGTAGCAGTTAATTTTATTTGAATCTTAGACAGGAAATCTAATTGCTACAATAAAGTCGATGATAAACACAAAAGTTTCTAGATTTCCCAATATATGTGGTGTTACCTGGTGAAATAATTTGCCTTTATGATTATTTAAATTTAGTGAAATTTTGATCAAAGTTACTTTATTTCTTTTTTTTTTTTCCTTTAATTGAGACAGGGTCTCACTACGTCACCCTCAGTAGAGTGCTGTGGTGTCACAGCTCACAGCAACCTCTAACTCTTGGGCTTAAACAATTCTCTTGCCTCAATCTCCCAAGTAGCTGGGACTATAGGCACCCACCACAACACCCGGCTATGTTTTGGTAATAGTTGTCATTGTTGTTTGGCAGCCCCAAGCTGGATTCGAACCTGCCAGCTCCGCCAGTGTATGTGGCTGGTGCCCTAGCTGCTGAGCTACACGTGTCAAGCCATCAAAGTTACTTTCATCAGGCTCATTAGAATTTATAGGTTGCAAGTATTTTTATATAGTAAAGGTGGGAAGTTTTTATGTAGAATAGTGCCTGCTCCGGAGTAAGCAGGGGAAAAAATGGTGATATTAATGTGAAACTACAAAGATGAAGTTAAAAAAAAGACTTAATTGAATAAGTGTTACTTATTAGGAACAAACTTAGCTGACTTCCTCTATCAGCTGACAAATACTAAGCAATTGTTATAATAATGTAATCTTCTAAAAAAGCAATTTGATAACTTTGAATTATTGGTAGTCGTTGTCATTGTATTGATAAGAGGAGATGCAATCTCAGACAAAAAGAAATTAAGCTTTTGGGTCCAAAATATAATATGGAGAAACTGACTTTAAAGAAAAAAGGTAGAATCTCCCATCATGGGTAAAGGAGGCAAGGTTAGAGGTACAATCATAATATAAAAAATAATAAGATGAACATGGTATTTCAGCAATCCAGGATAAAGGAGGAAGGCCCTGAAATCATACACATCTGGGTTTAAATCCTGTTCCTCCCAGCTAACCATTAAACTATGAGTGCAATAAGTTGACGGCAAGTTTGGAATTATACGATAACTTGAATGTTGCAACAAAGATTGCATCAGATCATGTTTAAGTTACTTCTTTTCCAAGAACAGAAAACTCTTTTTAAATTTAAACATAAAATATAAAATTCATACAACAGGCAGCAAAGATCTCAACGCCAGTAAAACCATCTACTTCTCCTGCAGGTGATAGTTTCTAATTGCTGTCCTTGGTACCTAAATCCTGAGGACTTTTATGTATACCACTTTTAAGCTATCTTTAGTACTAAGCTGCTTTATATCATGAATGGGAAAATCTGAAAATGGTGGCAAATTCTCAACAGTGAACTGTGCTTCTTATAACAAATATTTATGGGCTGGACCTATAAGAAAAAACACACTGTAAGGAGCCACTGTTTAGAGGGGTGACCAAAGAAAGATACTTAATCAAACATATTTTCAAAACCATGTTGAGAGAGTAACCTGAAAAGTGGGTAGTAAATCAGTGGAAAGTGTGCCAAATAGGACGACCAAAGCTCTAGTTTCTCCTGATCACCCTTCATTAGCTGCATCCCCTAAACAAGTCACCCACCTCAATCTGTAGCAGTCCTTGGTGCTTAGTAGGAACTCGGTAAATATGGTTAGATTGAACTAATGTATAATCCTAATTTCCAGGACAACAGTTATCTCAACTGTAAAGTGAATAGGTTGAGCAAGATTGGAATGAATTCACCTCGAGCCCAGACTGCTTCTAAAAACCCTTAAATGGGTTGCTCAACATCCTACAGCCGTTTCTCACAACTGTGCTGGCCAGAGGGAACATGATGAAAAATAACCCAGGTTCACCACCTGCCATTCTACTAACATTTTTTGTTTGTGTTTTTTATACACACTAAAGACGGCTTTCTACTTTTTGATTTTCTCAGGCATACCCATGTGAGGGCGGCGGTAATGCCTTGACTGCGTAATTTTGAAATGTAGAGACTCAGGAGCATTTTTTCAGTAAAATATGAGAAAAAAAATCAAGAGGTCATGTGTTTTTATTTTTCTTCACTTTATTTTGATAGTTCATGTATCAACCTGGCTTTCATTCCCTGTCCTTTGAAACCATAATATTTATTTTTGTTGAAATAATTTTCTACTTGATATAAAAATATACTTTGGTAAGCATTCGTACAAGTTATGGGTTCAGTTTTAATGAAATTTTAGGGCAAAAAAATCTTAAATCCAGCATTATTCACTTCAAAAGCATAGGTCAAATATCATGTTCTCCAGGGAAGAATTTTCTCCAGGGAAATATTTTCCCACCATTTCTTCCTTTACTCCTTCAATATTTTGGACTTCCACTAAAATTGTAATATTAGGTAAGTAAGTAACTTTTCCCCAGCTTCTGTTTATTCTACCTTTCTTCTTTTACTTTTTTCCCCATTTCTATTTCCATTTGTTACTCCTTTTCTTCTTCCTTCAGGATTTTAAGACTACAGAGTTCTGGTGCTTGATGGGCTGGGGTCAAGTCCTCAATACGCCCTTTAGTAGATGAGTGACCTTGAGCAAGTTACTTCAACTCTCTGCACCTCAGCTTCTACCTTGGTAAGTTGGTAATAATATTTAATACTAGTACCTACCTCCAAAGTTTGTTTGGAAGATTTAATGCATTTATATATTTAAAGTCAAGTTTAAGCAACACCAAGTTCACAATGAATGTCTACTTTATTGTTGTTATTTCTCAAATATCTCCTCGGCTTATTGGAGAGCCTTATTCTACTTGTGATGCTACAGAGTTCCTACCTCAAACATTCCTGGGTGCTCTAGGCATACCTGTCCTGTTCTGTCTTGGTTGGTTGGCTTATAAGGACAGAAAGCATTCTCTGCTTCTGCTCTAACAATAAACTTCTAAAGAAATAGCTGTCACTGACAGCAATGTATCTATTTGTGGCTCTGATTCTTTATATCACCTGTGTTGAAATATCACAATATTTCAGCTGTTATTTGAAGCACTCTGGCGTCTTGAGTTATTTTTATGGTCAACTTGAGATGACATGTGATAGTTCAGATTAATGAAAGCTGTGAGAAATTCTGTCTTCGGTTATGGTTGTAACTTTTAACACGTGCTAACATGTGATATCTGCAGATCATGTGACCTGCAGTTATTTCTAAAATGGGTGTTTGAAACACTGCACTTTTGTCATGGTAGTAAGACTTTATGCTAAATGAAAGCAACATTTTAGTCTTTCATAATTTCTTTCCCCTGGTACCACATGTCTTAATAAAAAGCAGTCATTCTAATGTTTTTCAGATGTCTTCAGTAAACCCATGGGCATTTAACTAAAATAAGCAAATACCGGGTAAAATAGGTTTATCAACCTTTACAAGATTATTTGCAAAATGCTGATCATAAGTGAGAAAACAAAGAAAATTGATCTGTGGGAAAGAAATTTCATCTACTTATAATATTCCTCTGATAGGTAGAGAATAGATTCCTTCAGAGTCTAAGAAACACTCAAAAAGCCACTGCACAGAAAGTGTGAACTCTCTCAGAAGGCAGCCTGGAGATCCCTTTAAGTGATGTGAGCGGTGAAGCTCTTAAAATGAGGCTAATGAGCTGTTTGATGTACTTGACAGAGAAAGATGTATGCAAGCAGAGAGAAAAGACTGCAAACACAGATATCCCTGATTGCATTATTGTCCAAAACTTTAATTAATTTCTTGAGGACTATCTTTTCCATAATTTAAAATGGTTTAAAAGATGTACAACCAACAGGTTCAAAATGTTTCTTTAGCTAATCACTTGCACTGCAGGAGGCTGAAAATTATCGAGCACATTTTATACACTCCTCAAGCTGTCCAAGAATTACTTCTACCGGCTCTGGCTGTCATTCTTGCTCTGTTTGTGTACGGGCATGGAGAAATGTGTGACTTGACTTCACTAATGTGTTGTTCAAAGCTCTACCAGCCACAACTGTGCTTTTCAGGACACAGAAGGTGCAACCGTCTCTGACATGAAAGTATTCTCTTGGCTCATATGCACTAAAGAGATAAACATCTATTATCAGTGGTGGTCTTGGTTAAGAAATAAACTTTTCTATGGTTTAAAGTGAGCTTTAAATTTAGTTTAAACTTTAGCTAAGATGCATGTTTATGCAAAATACAGTTCATAAAGAAAAATATTTGGATACCAACAGGGAACAACTTTCTAAATAAAAATTATAATGGCAGTTTGTACACATGGTAATAATCAAAGCATAAATGTGAGTTTTCAAATAGCTTGTATGGAATTGTTTTCACTTATTTTAGTTATCCAAATGCAAACTATAAGTTTGCTGACTTGCTTAGTTTCTCCTAGTGAGTAATTATTTTTAGCTTTCCTTTTTGTTGGAGACAGGTCTCACATTGTTGCCCTCAGTAGAGTGCTGTAGTGTCACAGCTCACAGCAACCTCAAACTCTTGGGCTCAATCCTCTTGCCTCAGCCTCCCAAAGAACTGGGACTACAGGCACCCACCATGATGCCTGGCTAATTTTAGAGATGAGGTCTTGTTCTTGCCCAGGTTGTTCGCAAACTCTATCTTTCTATTTTATTTATTTATTTGTTTGTTTTGAGACAGCGTCTCACTATGTCACCTTGGTAGAGTGCCATTGCATCACAGCTCACAGCAACCTCCAACTCTTGGGCTTAACTGATTCTCTTGCTTCAGCCTCCCAAGTAGCTTGGATTACAGGTGCCTGCCATAACACTACTTTTTGGTTGTAGTTGTCATTGTAGTTTGGCAGGCCCAGTCTGGGTTCGAACTCACCAGTGTATGTGGCTGGAGTTCTAGCCACTGAGTACAGGCAACTGAGCCTCAAACTCTATTTTTCACTTTTGGTGAAGTTTTATAAGAAGGTCATTACTTTAAAATAATTATAGTGTATTCAGGATAGCCACAAACTTAAGAGTCTTCAAGTAAAAACAAAAACAAAGTTCCCCCTAAGAAACCTAAAAAAAAAAAAAAAAAAATGGAGATATGTAAGAATAATAACCTGAATAATTCTCATAGAAGCTGAAGTATCATCCAAAAGAATTATCCAAATTTTCTAAATTAAGTACTCATAATCAAAAAATTTTATTGAAAGGGCCTTTGTTATTAGAGATGCCCAGGATTTTTGCTAAAATCATGGATGGCATCATTTTCTGAGTTTGTTAATCCTTACACCGTTTTTATGTCTGAGTATTCTTGGGAAAATTCACTCATTCATTTAAGAAATATTTATTGAGGACTTACTACTGATCTAGTTATGGGGATGCAGAGAAAACTTCCTTCATGAAGCTCATAGGTTAATTGGAGTGAGGAGATTAAATAAATAACGTAAATATTGTATTAAAAGATGATAATGTTCAATGGTGGAAATAGAGCAGGGCGGATCATGTGAGGCCTGAGGCCGATTGGTGTCATCTGCAGGAGAATGGGAGCTTCGGAGCAGAGAAGCAATGGGATCTGACCAGCGTTTTAAGACTCCCTTTGCCTACAGGGTTGAGATTATTCTAACCTGAAGCAAGAGTGGGAAGCAAGGATACCGCCACCATTGTCTGTTGCTGGCATCACCTTAACAGCCTCCAAAGCGGTATCCTTAAGTCACCAAGGCTGAAAGAGGCAGACGTGCAGAGAACTGGGAGCTGTTTGAGTTTGGTATTGCTGGGGTGTCCTGGGGAGAGGGACAAGTGCACGGTTTGAGAGCAGATCACCATGTGCCATTAATAAATACTGTTCTCAAGAGTTTGGTAAACACCAAAATTTTGTTCTGTAGTATAAGGGGCTAGGGTACAGCTCACACTAGTAGAGAAGGAAGAAGGTGTTGCCCTGAGCCGCTCCCTCCTCATCAGAGCAGAGAAGTATGTAAAGTGACACCAGGGGGCCCCAGGATATTCAGCAACAGCAGCCTCTTTTTAGAGGGTATCACGTAGAATGAAAATTTTTTGAGGAGAAAAGCCCCAGACAGCAGGGTCTATTCACTGAGAGGGAAAACTTGTGTTTAGAGTTGGTATGCCCAGAGCATACGTATCAGGGGTCGCCCATTGGCCAAGGATGGGATTCCTGTCACAAAAATAGCCCACAAATCATTTTTAAACAGAGCACTACATGTGAATAGCACAGAAAGTTCAAGTATAACTTTAGCACCTTAATTCAAACTATGACTTTACAAAGAAGAGGTGCCTGACTACTGTCAAAGGACAATCTAAAGACCAAAGAAAGCAACCCTCCCTAAGAAAGAGCCATTTTCTTAGTAAATGTTAGGCCCTAACACAGGGGATGTTCAAGGGCCCATATTGAGATACACAGAGAGATATCAGGAAATTCTAGAAAAAGGAGTGATGTGACTAGATTTGTAATTTTACAAAGATGTTTCTGGAAACAAGATATAGGGTGGATTAGATAGTTACAAATTAGTTAGGTTGAGATGAGGGGGCCATTGCAACTTCAGACAAAAGCAAAAGAGACTTAAGAATGCAACTGGCCAACTCATACACATATATCAGTTTAATATCAATGTGCTGGCTTTAAGGAAGGAGGCATTTGGAAATAAATTTTGAAGGAAAAAAACATAACAATGGGAAATCCCGCTTGCACTGAACCTCCTTAATAGTGAGAGGCTGAGTATATTAAAGTAGCAATTTATTTGATGGGCAATTGATAGCTGGCAGGCCAAGAGAGCGTGGTTACAGTCTCAGCCTGCGACTTTAAAAACTTCACTGAGGGAAAAATTACAGTCGGGCAAGCAGCAGCGGGGCATGGCCTACGGCACAATATGCCGATAACTAAGGCCCAGGGAAAACTGATTTGTGGCTTCTGATCACATGCACCGAGAGCCTCTGCTATTGACTAGTTGTGGTTCATAGGGATGTAGATCTATCTTGGCTAACAAGAAAGCACTGGAGGTCTTCATTTAGCCCCTGAGCCCCGTCTCCAGGGACTGTGTGCAGCTGTCTTTACCTTCCTACCAATCAACACATCAAAAGCCGCAGAATATATTTTCACTTTCAAAAAATGCAAACTGCGTGCGAGATAAAGTTGCCAAACTAGTCTTGAAAGGGGGTGAATGATTACAGTGAGGCTCCAGATATAAAGAATAAATCATGTGTGCCCAGCCAGAATTTTCTTCTAAGTGTCAACAAGAAAGATAACTGGATCTGTATCCAGAAGACATCCACACCATATTCATTTGCCTAGAAAGGATTAAAACCATTTACACTGGATTTTTTTTTTTTTACTGAATAATTCTAAGCAGCACACTTCGTCAGGATGTCTCACTGAAGATAACTGCCTATAATGAAATGATTAAAATATTCATCTTAGTAACCCTCAAATAATTACTTTGCATGGGTTTTTCACTCAATCCATACAAATGAAGGCAAGCATACATTTCGTTTTTCATTTAATTTCATAAAGTTCTTCCTTTCCTGGGAATTTGGGACTCGATCTGAAATAAACTTCGAATCTTTAAATGTGTTCTCAAATTATCAGGCTTTTTTTTACATCGATTCTAACATCATCAAGACCTTTCCTCCCAGATGTTTTCCAGGAAGACTTACTTATAAAAGGTCATCGCTGTTTCCTTGCTTTCAAGGATCGTTTTGTTTCTGCGCTCTTGGTTTGGGATGTGTGCAGGTGCATGAAAAAGAGAAGGTTACCCTTTGGTAAGCTCTGTTTAATTCTCTAAAATGACTGAAAGGTCACACGGGGGAGGTAGGCTCCTTATGCTTTTTAAGTAAAAGCCAGTGCTTTTGCTTTAAACTCCAGGTGGCCCAGTAAGGACAGGAATGTGTAGTTTGGGCTGCCTTCTTTTCAGTTACCTCTTAAGGGATATGCCACTTTGATTTACTGGACTAACTCAAACAGTTCCCTTTAGAGCTGTTAGCAGGACAGCACTGAATTGTCACATCAGCACATACATTTCTAGGTACTGTCAATTCCTTCATGCAGAGCTTCCTTTGGAAAGGGTTCCACTTTGGCTCCCAAACTCATCTTAGACTCATCTCCTCATAGCATTTCTTCCCAGCTTCATGTAAAGGTCAATACTGTCAGCCGGGCGTTGTGTCCCAGCTACTTGGGAAGCTGAGCCAAGAGAATTGCCTAAGCCCAAGAGCTGGAGGTTGCTGTGAGCTGTGACGCCATAGCACTCTACCAAGGGCAACAAAGTGAGACTCTGTCTCAAAAAAAAAAAAGAAAAGAAAGAAAGAAAGGTTAATATTGTCTCACTATTTCACTTATCACTGAACTGATTGTGGTCAGATGATTGATAACTCCATCGTGGGAACCAAAGCCTCCCTTTGTTGTCCCCTACATTTTTTAAAATGAACACCAAAATTAATTTTATTAAACATTGGTACATAATGCAGAAACAATGAACCCCCAAATAAACTTACCAAGGGACAAAAGTCACAGAAAGAATTAACATACAAATTTCAAACTTGAGCTTTGATTTTCTTGTGCCAATTTTCATATTTCAACGTAAGTGCCAGGTCTCATTTCAACACTTTTATTAAGAAAAATCAATCTTAATAGCTTTTCAAGCCCATTCATTCCACAAAATTTCTAAAAAAGCTTAAAAGAATGTCTACTGCCACATGAAGGACCAGACAACACATAAACTAAACTTGCAAGGCATACCATTTTACATACCTTTGTAACATCCGGATTAGACTATGACAGGGTCTACCTCCCCGGGCAATTCTTAAAGACCACCCAGGAAACTCAACCAGTGCAGAATGCAGCTGCAGTCTGTTGATTTAAGAATGGAGGACATTGCAACTGTGTCTACAGTATTACAGCAACCCATTATTTGGAGCTCAATTAAAAATCGAATGTGAAATTTTACATATTTGGCTTCTCCAGATTTGGAGGAATTCATTTACTTCACAACACTGTGAGGCTTGTAAAGCTGAACTTGGTCCAGTTTTGTATGCTTCTATACTGGCTGCTCAAGAGCTCCAATAACAGTGTTATTTAATTTAATGCAATGTGCAAGAAAAAGTCCCCAGAGTAAAACATAACTATAATCACCTAAATAAGTACATTCAATTTATAATCCCCTAAGTGCATTCAATTTATTTACTTATACATTTAAGTAAATAAAGTATGTAACACTATGAAGACCTATGATAAAAGTTTTTAACACTCATATAGATGTTTTATGTGTAGCTTAGCTGAGGGTTAGAGGGTTTGAATAGAAAGTAAGCTCTTATCTACATTTCTCTAATAAACATATTGTCTATAACTTTTCAGTAGACAGCATGCTAATATTACTTTTCCTCTTTACCATGTTACCTCTGCCCAATAATAGTTAGGGACCAGACTCTGGACTGAGAGGCAGAGATTTGGTCTCTTTATTTGTTATTATCAGTCCAAGACTGCCTTAGTACAACCACACTCTTATTAAAGATCTTAGTGCTACATCTACAAGGAATAGATCCCCAGAATTTGTCCTTAATGTTAGATATCAGTATGCATGTGCCATTATAGTCCCAGTCCTGAAAACAGGGGTCAACATTTCTCATGCACATGGGTCAGGTTTAGATAAAAATTAATGTAGAAGTTGAGTCTTCCTGTTAGTCAAGGGTAGAAAAATAATACATTTCATTTTTCTAAAGTGAGTCAACTTGATTTTAAAAGTGCATTATCGTCCTCTGAGATCTTCTTAATGTAAAATGCGTACAAAGGTGGGAGTTTTATTTTGAAAGGGTTAGTTTGCTGTGAAGCGTCAGGAGGAGCATTTGTCTTATATTAAGTAAGATGCTAGTGAGAAAATAAGTTTTTTGGACCCTGGAACCAATGATTTAGAGCCCTTCTCTTCACTCTCTTAGGTGAGTTGAAAACAAAAGTAGAGTTAATTTCACTGACGGCAACATCCCAGTTACTGTTCTATTTTTATCAGGCAACTTACACACAATTAGAGTAAAACTATTTGAATAAACAGTCAATTAACAATATTTTTTGAAATTAAAGACATAATTATATAGAGAATTTCGAGGTTTTTAATATATGGAAAACAAAGTATGCCTTTTCTCCACTTGGAGATTTGAAAACAGCCTGTAACATCATCAGTTAATCTTCCCTTGAGTCATGCAGAGCTGTGTGCTCTCCTGATAGGATGGCCACATAATATCACCCCAAGCAAAACTGCTTGAGAGCAAGAGGAAGAACTGAACAAGTGAAACCAGCAATACCTCAGGCGAGCAAATAGTCTATCTACAAATAACTAGACTTCTCCAAACATAGAACTTTCCCATAATAAATAAATTCTTTCATTTTCACATTAAACTAAGAAATAGAAACAATCACTTAATGTGTCATTCTCAACTAATAATCTTCATATTAACTCCCCCCCCCATGTTTTTTACAGACAGAGTCTCACTTTATCACCCATGGTAGAGTGCTGTGGCATCACAGCTAACAGCAACCTCCAGCTCCTGGGCCTAGGTGACTCTCTTGCATCAGCCTCCCGAGTAGCTGGGACTACAGGCACCCGCCACAACACCTGGCTACTTTTTAGCTGCAGTTTGGCCGAGGCCAGGCTCAAACCTGCCACCTTCGGTATATGGGGCCGGTGCCCTACTCACTGAGTCACAGGCGCCGCCCCCCAATTTTTTTTTTAAATATTTTTTGCATGTAATCACCAATAATCATCTTGATTCTGGGAGCCGTTAAGTATGTGTTAATTTAAATCTAATTGTATAAGTCATAATCAATATTTTTAGACTTAAAATGCAATTTAGAACAATTGCTTTAAACTGTTGCAGAAATTACAAATACAATTATGAAATAAAAGCTACACCCATCCCTGAGTCTTAACTAATGATAAAGACCAATTTCAAGTTATTTAAGATTGTATTGCACATAATAAATTGTGGACAGTGTGCATATATGTGTGTGTGTGTGTGCCTGTCTGTGTTCATTGAGAATGAGGCATATCTAAGAGACCATGTTTTCTCAGTTTTTCTTCAAGCATATTTCAAAGGCAAGTGCAGTAAATTCTCTGCTTTATTATTTGCAACATAAACTAATTTATTTAATGAACATTTTATATATATGTAAATAAGTTGGTATGACAGAATGAGCCGGAGCCTTGAATTAAAATAGAACTGAATTTGAATACCAGCACAATCATTTATTTTTATGACTTAAAAAAAAAAATTACTAAAATTTTCATTTTCATCTTTCTCTTTTGTTAAAAGCGGACTATAATAACTGTTAATAGTTGTTTTGAAGATTGGTGATATTTACTACAGTACCTAGCTGACAGTCAGCAGTTTTTAAATAAATATGTGGTTTGAACTCATTTTAGAAAGATAATAAAATAAAATATACTCTGCTATACAAGATTAGACTTTAGGCAAGTGATTTAAAAGGCATTCTGGGTATTGAAAAACATGGTTAAAACCATTCCCTCTTAATATACTATTATTTTAGGTTCAGGCTTAAAAATACAACTGAAGACAGGAAGCTAGAAAGGTGTTATTTCCTTGTTTAATAGTTTGGGATAATTTTGTACTGTGAATAAAAGAGAATAATCATTTCCCTTAAAACTATAAGGCCTTTCTCTTTGGTTTGGTAGTAGATGAAACTTTGAATTGGGAATTTGTTACAATTATTTTCATATTCTTAGGTAAATTAAAAGTCTTTCTGGAGACTTAGTTTCCCCATATATAAAATGAAGGCTTGAAATAGGTAATCTTTAGACTCTTCGTGTCGATAAACTTTATCTTTATTATGCTTATTTTCAAGAAAAAAATCAGGATGAAATTGAAAAACTTAGGAGTTTTCCAAAGACAGTTATTTCTGCCACTTGCTAGTGACAAAAAGGAAATAACTGGCAGCTGAGACGCAGCTGACAAAAGAACATTGATTTACTTTCTATAGTTTTTCTATGAAATCGTGGTGGGAGGGATAGAAGTTAAAGGAGGAACATGAACAATGGTAGGTTGGCCTGATTAAAAAAAAAAAAAAAAAAAAAAGAAGAAAGAGAAAGGAAGAAAACCACCATTAATCAAAATGACCCTGACTGAAACTTCTTGATAGAAGACTTATCTCGCACCTTCTTGGTCAAAAGAATTAAAGGTCATTGGAACAACCTTTTCCACATGTGCTGCCTTCCGTTCCTGCGAAAATCCTGCCTTTCGTGTTGAATTCAAAACTCTTCAAAAAATGACCCAGACTGTAAAAGGAAGATAGTCTTCTATTTTGCCTCATTTCCTGCTGAAAGTATTTAGATGTTAGGGGGAAAAAAAATCTCTCTATATATATATAAAACATTCTGCTTTTAAAAAAGAAAAAAAATAGGTTAAAAAAAGAACCTATTCAATCACAAACACATTGCAGTCAGTAGCTGTGCTTCAGACTACAAATCATAGTGAAAGCCGGCTTCTATCTATGTAACCTATAAAATGCCTTTTTAACTCAATATAGTTAGAAGCATTCTATTCCAGATTTGAAAGGATTTCCCTATTATTTTCTACCCTAAAGATTAAGTATTAAATAATGACCCCCCCAAAGAGATAACCACCTTGTTTGTTAAGGAGACCTGTCTTACACTTTCCTAACATTATAGCCAGATTTCACGGTCACAGGAAAACAAAACACACATAATGGAGTGGTTATTAATTCAATAAATTCAGCAGCTCTCATGCTTTGGGCAAAAGGCAAAGTTAAAAGCAGCTGTTCATTGACGACATATGGGACATGGCCAGGGTGAGGTAGCTGCTTTAGCACATCATCCACCACTTTTAAGGCTGACTGCACTCAATTTCTTAGACAATCTACACACCATTTTCAGTTCTGTACCTCCATAATTTATCACAACAATACCGCAAGCACACAGATTGGAGGGGAAAAATGAAAGCAATTTACAGTACCCAGATGAAAGTGGCTGGGTGAATAGAGAAGACCTACTATGTAAATCATATCCACAACTTCAAGGAATGTTGACATAATATTCTGGAATTAATTTTTTCCAGCTTTCCTACATAGGTCACACAAAGGTAAATCTAGTTTCTCCTCCCTACCTCTAATATCTGGAGTTGTTTATCAATATGTTAAAGAGGAAATTGATTTTACCTCTCCAATCTACAGGGACAATAAGAACCTTATGTATAAAACTTACCAATAACAATGAAAGGAATCAGTTGAAACATTAATGTGCAATCTTTATATATGTCTCCCAGTTAAAGGTCATAGGAAGACAGCAATAATAAAAAAAAAAAAAGGCAGAAGCACAAATAAAAGATAGCAATCTATTTGAAATAGCAGTCTCAATTATTGCAACCTAATCTCATTATGTCTTCATTTATAATCTATCCATAAAAATCTTCCTCAAATTCATATTGTTAAATTGGATTAGTCACAAAGACCTTACTGCAAAATATGTCAAGACATAAAATTCCCATATTGTTATATAATGTGTATTTCATGTAGGAGCTTGTTTTTATGCTTTAACTGAGAATGTTATACTGATATCCTTTTCAAAAACAAGGCAACTAATTATTTCAATCCACCTCCCACTCCCATCTCTGTTTTATTTCTTTCTCTCTTAATCTTCTTGGGGTTGATTGAAGCAGGACAAGGATGAGCAGTTACAAGGTGGTGAAAGATATTGCAAGAAAGCCAGTGTCTTAGGACAAAGGTAATAAGCAAAAAACACAACATGTAAGAACATCCTAGGAATCTTTAAAAATACTCTGAAGGAATCTTAATTTCCTGAAGATATGCAAGACAAAGGATCAAGCCCTTGAATATTGTAGCAAAGGAAAAGTAGCCCCTCACAACTGAAAAATTTGTCAAAATTCATTTAAGACACTTCTTGTTCTATAAATTGAATAAATAAATAATTCCCTAGTTCTTTTTCTGTCTTAATATAAAAGTAAGTTGTTCACTGTAGACAATTTGAAAAATACTAAAACCAAGAATCATTCTCAGTGCTAAAAGTTAGAGATAACCTAGATCTCTAGTCCTAATTCTGTCATCTATTGTTATTGTATAAATTTGAGTGTTAATTGTGTGTCTTTCAACTCTTGGCTCAGCTTTTTAATGTAAATGTGTAAGAAGTCTTTATTTAATGATACTTTTATATATAATATACATTCTAAATATTTTCCCTTTTCCTTTATCATTTTATATTAAGTGGCTAATGAATATTATTTTATTGATCACTCACAAAAATTCTTATGTGGTAGTTACCATACAGTAATAAAAATTATTACTATTACTAACATGACCTTTTTACAGGTCATAAAATTGTGGTGGTTGGGATTAACTATCTTGCCCAAGGTCATACCTAATAAATGGCAGAATGATTTTTTAACCTGGATGTTGCTTTCTCTAAATCAGGGCTCTTGGCCACTGGGTATATTATCATTACAGGTGTTTTTAATTTTCATATATGTAATCTATCAATCTTATGAATTTTTTTTTCCCTTTCACGTCTATGCCTAAAAAGACGTTCCTTACCCTATAATCAGATACAAAGTCATCTCTATTTTAATTCTAGTCTTTTTTTTCTTGCTTCACATTTTCCTCCTTTATCCACTTGCAATTTAGTTTAAAGTACAGTATACAATATTTTATTTCCCTTTGTAGTTAACCAGTTAATCTAAGATCATTTGTCCAATAATCCATCTTTTCCTTAGTACTTGAAAACATGGATTTTTCAATACTAATAAGACTTTAAGTGTTTTGGCTCTGTAATTTTAAATGTAATAAGATATAACAGAGCAAGTTATTTATTCATGTGTTTTCAAAATGCTTTTTCCTAAAACTTACCTGTTTATTTTTCTATTTTAACTTCATAAATGTCTAAAAATTTTAGAAAAACACTGGAAATTTTAAATGAATTCTTTTAGGTTTATGAATTAAGTCAAAGGAAAATATCTGTTCCCATAATCAAATATTAACTTTAATGACATGGCAACTCATAACTCAATTTTTTTTTAAATGGTTTTGGTGTGACTCTAAATCTATACAAATGCTAGATAAATTCTGTTTTCTATTTCACTTTTTTTACTTGTTTATAACCCAAGTCAAGAATTTATAAATTTAAGCAGAATTGATTTCTCATTATTTAAGAAGTTCTCTTTTTTCACAAAAATTAGATCATCTTGTGCATTTAATAATGTTAGCATACTTATTTTTACATTTTTCAACTATCAAAATAAAATGACTTGGGTGGTGCCTATGGCTCAAAGGAGTAGTGTGTCAGCCCTATATGTTGGAGGTGGCGGGTTCAAACCCAGCCCCAGCTAAAAACTGCAAAAACAAATAAATAAATAAATATAAAATGACTTATTTTAAGGATTAACTTTGGATTTTTTTCTTATTAGTGAACATTACTATCACGTATTCACTTAAGTTATTATTAGATACCTACTAAGAAGCCTGACACTTAAGTTTGAGAACTTCCCACTGTGCCTAGAACTGAGGAAAATATTGCTAAAATGTGTTTAATTGTGCATCAAGATTATCAGCTGACTGTGAGAAGCAAAGCAGAGTAAAGTAAACATCTATAGAGAAATGGTTAGAAAAAAATCTTACCAGATAATCTTGGCATGAGAAAGGTGGGTGTAGAAATGGGCTCTTGCAGGAGAACAATGCACCAGCTCACATAGCAATGTCTGTGATGGAACTTTTAGCTAGTAAACAAATAACTCCCCCTACTCAACTGGGCTGGCCCCCAGCAGTGACTTTTCTCTTTACTTGAATATCAAGAAAATAATGAAAGGAAGACATTCAGGATCTCAAAGATAATATGACGATAGCTCTCATAGCCATTCCAGAAAAAGAGTTAGGTCCAAAATTGCTTTGAAGGGTGTCCTAGCTCCTGGCATTTGTGCATAGCTTCCCCAGGGGAGTGCTTCCAAGGCGATATGCAGCAATGAGGAATATAGCACTTTTTCTAGGATAAGTTCACAGACTAAATTGTCAGGACTTTTGTCTCAGGCCCAATATTTGTAGGTAAAAAGATGGAAACATTCTAATATCTAATGTTAATTGAATTTAGTATATGTGCTAGCCATTTTTTGCTCATCTAATCCACTAAGTAGCCTGGTTGTCCAGCTACATGTTCTTTTTTTTTTTTTCTATTTATTTATTTTTTTTTTTTATTATAGATAAAAATATGCACCATAGATGTGGCCCAACCCATCACCCTCCCTCCACCCAAACCTCCCCCTTCCCTTCCCCTTCCTTGGTCCTTTCCTCATAGTCTTGTGGTATAGTTGGGTTATA
>CAUYPK010013346.1:0-13249 GCA_963574355.1 Loris lydekkerianus | reverse complement strand
CTTTTGTTGGTTTAAAGCCTTTTGTATCTGCAAATAAAATTGCAACACCTGCTTTTTTCTGATTACCATTTGCCTGAAATATGGATGACCATCCTTTCACCCTGAGTCTGTATTTGTCTTTTAAGTTAAGATGTGACTCTTGTGTGCAACAAGTATCTGGCCTGTGTTTTTGTATCCAGTCAGCTAATCTATGCCTCTTTAGAGGACAGTTTAAGCTGTTCACATTAATGGAGAATATTAATAAGTCTGATGAAATTTGGGGTATCGAGTTTTTCAAAAGTCCAGTGGACATTTTTAATCCTTTCGCCAGTGTGGAAGTTGGAGTTTGATCAAAAGTTTCTGAGTGAGTTTACTTTTGTGGTATAGGATTGGGTTGGTCATTATGGAGGATAGGTCTGAGAATATCCTGAAGAGCTGGTTTGGTTGTGGCAAATTTCTTCAACATACGAATGTCATTGAAGTATTTAATTTCTCCATCATAAATAAAACTCAGTTTGGCTGGATACAGTATCCAGGGTTGAAAGTTATTTTGCTTTAGTAGATTAAAAGTCAATAACCACCCTTTTCTGGCTTGAAAAGTTTCAGCAGAGAGATCTGCAGTCATTCAAATATTCTTCCCTTTGCACATAATGGCTTTCTTTTGCCTGGCAGCTTTGAGAATTTTCTCCTTCATATTAACTTTAGTGAAGTTAATTATGATATGCCTGGGTGATATCTTATTGGGGTTGAGTCGTGCTGGGGTTCTGATGCTATCTGCTATCTAAATTTCAGAATCTCTAGGCATGTCTAGAAAGTTTTCTTTCATAATTTCATGCAGAAGGGCCTCTGTGCCCAGCGAGGCAACTTCATCAGTTTCAAGAATTCCAATTATTCGGATATTGGCCTTCTTCGAATTGTCCCAGAGCTCTCTGAGAGAATGATCTGTTTTTGATCTCCATTTCTCTTCCTCTTTGAGAGTTTGGGAGCATTCAAAGGCTTTATCTTCAATGTCAGAAATCCTTTCTTCTATTTGCTCCATTCTGTTGCTGAGGGATTCTACTGTGTTTTTCATATCTTTGAGGGCTGCAAATTCTTGCTTCAGTGTGTCTAAGTCTTTGGTGGTTTTCTCTTTAAATTCGTTAAATTCTAGGGACAACTTTTGAATTTCTCCTCGAATTCCTAATTCCATTTTATTAATCTTGTCTGCAATCCAAATTCTGAATTTGATTTCTGACATCTCAGCCAGTTGTTTGTGACTAGGATCTTCAATTACATCTGCCATATCTTTCCTTTGGGGGGTTGATTTATTCTGGATTTTTCATGTTACCAGAATTTTTCCACTGATTTCACCTCATGTTTGTTTTATTCCCTTTGATTTTTCCCCTGGGGCTTTGTCGAGGGCCCGTACAGTGTTGTAGCCTGAGAAACTGGGGTCCTGTCTGGTGTGGTGGGGCTAAATGGTTTTGTCTTGTTTTCAGCTGGTTTCTGTTTGACCCTAGTGAAACATTTACTCTGTGTTTAAGTCTCATTTGTGGAGAAAAAACAGCAATTAAGTTACACTCATCCCACTGGCATTAATTGGAAAAGGAAAATCAAACCATCCTACAACCACACACCCAGGGCACAACCTGAAATTTCCTCAATCTATTGGTTCAGTTCAAAAGGTCCAAGTCAATTATCTCAGTCAGCACCTGTCCTGGGTGGGAGAGTTCAAGAGGTCTCTGGGAACTGGATCACAGGGGTCTGGTGACTACTCTCATATGGCTTGCTCTAGTACTGTGTGTAGTCAGGAGGAGGCACCCAGCAAATAGATCAGTCTGGGAAGGTTAATGCCTCCTTCCCCACCTTGCCCCTCTGTCAGACCCAGTCACTGATATCCCTGCAGATGGCTGACCCAGTTGCCTGTAGTGAACAGATATTCCAGAGGTTTACACCTGCCTGAATCACACAGAAATCTGCCAGGCCTCTGCAGTCTGCTGCTATCTAGCAGGAGGAGGTGAGGCCTGACATCCTCATGTACTTGATGAAGGTCAGGGGGTCTTCATTCAGGCCCAGCCCCACCCCTGATTGATGCTACTGGCAGAACAGAACAGAACATAACAGAACAACTTTGCAGGATTCTGTCTCTTCCTGCTAAATTTGCCTGTAGCAGAGAAGCTGTTCTGAGTTCCAACATCCTGTCTTCACTACTGTAGGTTTGTATTCAGTTACCTCAGAGTAAAATTTCATCAGACTTATCAATATTCTCCATTAATGTGAACGGCTTAAACTGTCCTCTAAAGAGGCATAGATTAGCTGACTGGATACAAAAACTCAGCAAAAACTCAGGCCAGATATTTGTTGCACACAAGAGTCACATCTTAACTTAAAAGACAAATACAGACTCAGGTGAAAGGATGCCAGGTTTGTCAGTTGCCTCAGGCAAATCCTTTACTTACAGGTGGTCTCCTCTGGTTGCCCAGGGAGACAGGAGGTGCAGCTTCAGAATATCCAGGAGTGAGCCCTTTTGCTGTTTAAAAAAAAAAATAAAAAAACAGCTGTTGATCCGCCTCCAGGAACCACTGCTCTGGTGTGGCTTCCTCCCAGCCGATCCTTCTCTCCTCACTCCCGCGCCCCAGGGTCAGCACTGAACAGCCGCAGTTCATGCACTATCCACACCCCTCAACAGATCACCCCAAAATCTGGACTCCTGGGGGACAGGCCTCCAGGTCACAGAGTGAGGGAAGAGGAGAGTGCTGGGAGCCCAGAGTTGCAGGTAGTGAACACACACAGTTCCACACAGTTTTATGTCTGGCTGCACCACTGGCAGAAGACAGTCACCGCTCATTGTCCCAGGGAACCACCACTGTGGAGCCGTTCCCTCCCAGCTGACTGTCCTCTCCTCACTCCAGTGCCCCAGAGTCAGTGCAGCTCAGGTGCTGTGCACACCCCATGAGAAATCAGCCAAGAATCTGGATTCCTGGGGGACAAGCCCCCTGACCCCAGAGTGAGAGTGGAGGGGAGTACTGGGAGCTCAGCATTACAAGTGGGGAAGATACTCAGTTTCACACAGTTTTATGCCTGGCCATATTGCTGCCCAAGGAAGCCCACACCTCAGGGAAGCCCCGCCCTGGTGTGGCTTCCCCTCAGCCGACTGTCCTCTCTTCACTCCCATACCCCAGAGTCAGTGCTGAACAGCCGCAGCTTGGGCACTGGTCCAAACCCCTCGAGAAATCACCCAAGATTCCGAACTCTTGGGGAACAGGCGTCCAGACCTCAGTGTGAGTGGAGGGGAGTGTTGGGAAGTGCTGGGAGTTCAGGGTTGCAGGCAAAGGATATTTACAGTTTTATACAGATTTATGCCTGGCAGGAAGATGCCATGGCACCCTAGTAGGGGAGGTAGGTCCAATTTTTAGATGGTCTCTCCTGTGGAGTAGAGTGGGAGGACCTTTGATTTCTGCCCGTTTGTTTGTGGGGCTCTTGAGCCTGTCTCATGGGGGAGGGGGAAATCCCATCCACTTGGTGATGGATTTTGTACCTTTTGTTTGCATCCTTGTGGTCACAGCTCACCTCAGTGGGGTTGATGTGCGTTCTTCAACCTTCTCTCTTGGTGCATCTCAAATCCACCAGGTTACTTGCTAAATTTTCATCTTTTAACTCTCCTTCTGGATGGGAATCTCTGTGGAAAGCTGGCTTCAGTCCACCATCTTGTCCGCAATTCAGAAGGAAAGCTTTTCTGTGTACCTTCTCCTGGGAAGAGTCACCAAGGGAAACCATTGCTAAATTAGGATCAATGGCCCACAAGTGTCACTTCCCTTTTAGGATCCTTGAACTTACTTCAGTGGCTATTCCTGTAGCAATCTCTGGCCTGTGCCATGCTGCACTGCCCCCTGCTTGCAGCCCACGGCACCTGCCCACAGCCCCGCCCCTCAAGAATATTTTTGCAGCATATAAGGTTCTAGAGTTAAGATCCTTTTCCTCCAGGATTTTGAATGTGCCGTGTCACTCTTTCCCAGTCTACAAGATTTCCACTGAGAGGTCCCCTGCTTGACATATTGGAACTCCTTTACATCATTACATATTTTTTTCTTTTTTCTTGCATTCCTTGGTACCTTTTATTTATCAGTAACTTTTACTAACTTGATTATTAAATGCCCTGAAGTTGTTTTGTTTGGGTTAAATCTGTTTAGTATTTATATGTTCTTCTTGTACCTGAATATTAATAGCTCTCTCTAGGTTTGGAATGTTCTACATTATTTTTTGAATAAAGTTTCTACCATAATATCTCACTTCACCTCCTCTTTAAGGTTAACAACTTTTAGATTTGCCCTTCTAAGGTTATTTTCTAGATCTTATAGGAATGTTTTATTCTTTTTTAACCACTATTTTTTTTTCTATTCTGACTATTCAGTTTTCAAGTAGCCCTTCTTCAAGTTTATTAATTCTATTTTCTGCTTTGTCAATTATGCTATTGAGAGACTCTGATACATTTCTCAGATTGTCAATTGTACTCTTCTGATTGGCTCTAAATTCTTTCTTTGTGTTTTCTGGAAGTTCATTGAGATTCTTCTGGACAGTTGTTTGAACACTTTGTCTAGAAAATAACCCATGTCTGTCTCTCCAGGGCTGGTCACTGGTTCCATATCTAGTTTGTTTGGTGAGATCATAACTTCCTGGATGTTCTTGATGCTTTTTGATGTTTATCTATGTCTGGGCATTGAAGAGTTAGGTATTTATTTTAATATTCTCATTCTGGGCTTGCTTGAACTATCCTTCTTGAGAAAGCTTTCCAGATATTCAAAAGGAATTCATCTTAAGTTATGGTCTCTGCCTTTTGTCACTGTAACCATGTGTATCAGCCCTGAAAGTGCGGTGTCCCAAGCCCAGGATGCTGTAACTCATGTGTTGTCCTTGTGCTTTCTTTGTGGTCTTGAATGGAACACAGAAGAATTTCCTAGTTTACTAGGCAAAGTCTCTCACTCTCTTCCCTCAGTCTCTATGCTGGGCTGATGCAGTTGTTTAAGGAGTGAAGTGATATTCCCTCATGGCCACCAGCCCTGGAGCTGGCTATATCTCATCCCAGGTCTCTGGTGACTATTGCCTGGCTACCTTTGATTTTTATCAGCATATGATGAATTCTGCCAGGACTGACTTTTTTTTTTTTTCCCCAGGACTGAATTTTTCCCTTTAGGATAACATATTTCCTTCTGGCCCCAGGTGCATCTAGAAATGCTATCCAGGAACTAAGGCCTGAAATCTAGAATTCTGATACTCGAATTCAGGAGTCTGCTTGGTACTTTATTTTACCTTGGCTGGAGTTGCAAAACAAAATCTTCAAACCTTTCTCTTTCCTTTTCTCAAGTGGAAGAAAACTTTCCCTGAGCACAGCTGCCATCCCTGTAGTTGAGGAATAGGTGATGCATTGGCTTGGACTTTGGCCTTAGTGTCACATTCACCATAAGACTAATGGGTTTGAGTCAGCATGAATGCATGAATTGTCCAATGACTCCAGCCTTTTGTGTCCAAATGCCTCATGAACTGCATCCAGGCCCAGGCTGCTTTATGTGAAATGGTGGTGAAGCTTGCTGGAAGTCAGGGTTTAGGACAGAGGATTTCCCTCTGACCTGGCTGATTTAAATGCCCCCACCATTAAAACTGGCAGAATTCTCACCTGTGCTAAATTCCTCTTTGTACACCCAAGTTTCCATGCTTAGTTCCACAATCACTTCACTGTCCCTCCACCCTCAACTCTCTGGCACACATATTCTCTCTTCAGTCTGAGTGTGCTGCTACTGGTTGGGGAAGGGTGTAGGCAATGCAAGATTATCTTTTCTGCCCTCTTCAGTGCCTATTTCTTTGATATAATGTTAAAACTGATTTTCTTCCGAAGGTCTTTGCTTCATGGATAGCTGTTGAATTTGGTGTTCATGGCAGGTGTCATTGCTAGAGATTTCTATTTGGCCATTACTTCTGTCCTCCCAATTTGCAAATTGCTTATAGGAATATCATGTGTGGAATGTCCAACACAAAACAATTGATATTTTAAAACAATTTTATGTAAATAATTACCAAATACACTAATACTAATAATTATAACAGTAATGACAACTTTCATGCAAAGACTTCGAACCTGATGAACTTCTTCATATGACCCAATCGGTTCCTGAGAGAGGTGGCATTAAGTGAGTGGTATGTAGAGACAAAATGGCAGAGCCCTGGGTTTCCAAGTTCTTGGTTACAGTGCTGAAGAATGATAATTGGTACTGAATCAACAAAATAAATGAACAAAATAAACAAACTGTAAGGACCATAATGTGGCTTGAAATAGTTACAAAAATGAAGAAAAAATGAAATTTAACAAAGAATAGAATGTTTGTTGATGACTTAGGCATAAGCTGGGCCTGGTCTTCATGACTGTAGGCTCCCCAAAAGTGCACTTTTAAATTTTTATACATGATTTTGAGGAAGTTTCCACTGTTCTTTAGAAAGTTCGCTTTACTTCTATTCCTTTTCTGATTGGTCTGGCTTGGTTCTTAATTAATTTTCTTGGGTACTATGAGTCTCAGGGGTATTAATCAGCTACTCTCACCAAATCTAGGTTGAAAACAAACAGGTTGACCTGACTGCCTTCCTCAATTTCTTTGGAAGGTCCCTCAAGGATTGCTCAACTTCTTTCTCCTGGAATTACCCAAACACAGGATCATCTATAGTGCTATCCTCATGAAAACCTACAATAGCCTGATCACATCCACCTTCCTCATGCCTAACACCTGCCTGACAGTAGCAACTCAGAAGTCAAGTCACTCCCAAGATTTCATTCATAATTTAAAAAAAATTTTGAGTTATTGCTATCAGCAAGTAACCAGTGATAGTTTGTCTTTAAGTTGAAAGATGCTGAGCAAAGCAGACATAGTCTCTCACTTTCTGTAAAGTGTACCAAGTGAGGTAATGATAAGAAAAATTTTTTAATGGATTTCACTTTTCAAAACACTTTATAGAAAAAGGAAAAGAGTGAGACATATACCATTGCAGTTCTAGAATGATAGAAATACAAACATTTGAAAATTCAAAATCAGAATAACTGGGTTGACTGAAAAGCTTTTCTTAAGCAATTTTTAACTTATTTTATGTACAATATGAGATCATTCTTTGATTTCCACTTCTTGAAGTGTGAAAAATAATTAGCACTAAGTATTTCCAACAGTCTTATGTCAATGAAAACATAATATATGTGAAATCATCTTGTGATCTTTAAAGACCTGTAAAAAGGAAAATTGGTGCTTCCATTTTTCTAAACAAGAATCAGAAAGGTTATTCCTGCATTGCATTCTCATGTGATGATACATAGTAAATTATGTAAGCACAAGTGCAGCACAAATTCACTAACAGATTCTGCATAAGGAGGATGGTTTCATAGGCAGTTGAGATGCAGAGCCATGTTTCTGACATATAGAAAGACTTTAATGAACAAGAAATAGAAAGAAGAAAATAATATTTAAATTTTCATAGTTTTTAAATAATTATAATCATCAACTCTAACAATGATAGATGTAAGAAGAACTTTTACTTTATTTATTATTTTACTTTAATGTATAAAGAAAAGAAAATTATTCTCAGGTAATAGCATTATATAATCATTCAATTAAGAAGAATCTTTAATTATGATACTTCCTCTATTTTCTGACTAAATTTAAAAACTATTACAGTAAGAAAATCAATATTTTAATTGCATTGTTCTAATTGAAGACATGTTATAAAACCAATTAGAAGAACGTTATTACAAAAACTTTTAAGTAATATCAAATATAGTTGGTTATAGAAATGATGAGTTTAACTAGAAAAAATATTTGAAGGAAACTTTATGTTTTTATGGTTAACTGGTAATATTATATAAATCAGTGAAACTAAGATATTTTCTGGAAATTAGTACTACCTATCTACAAATATATGAATAATGGAGACTTGAAAATAGAAATCAATTATTAGAGAGTCTAACTTGTCCTTTTAAATATATTTTTACTAAAATATAAGTTGTTATGTAATTTACCAGTATTCTATTATTTTGTTTCTAAATTGTGAAGAAATTTAGTTTTATTGAACTGTTATTTGAGGAGCAAGTTTTGACTAAATATCTGTTGCTATAATTACATTCTTCAAATGTTATCCTGAATCCATTTTCAATAGCATTGTTCTTATGTTTATAAAAGATTTTGTGTTTTATAATTGCCATCTTCCAAAGGACAAATTATGGTATCAATGACTCACTTTACAGGAAGCCACTGAAACTGGCTGCTGATTGTAGGAAACCAAATCATCCTTGGAGTTAAATTGAGATTTCTTTCTTTTTTTTTTTTTTTTTAATTAGAACTTCATGAAGACAATCTATTTTTGTTAGAGTCTACTTTATTAGGATGCAAGCCTATCATTTGGATGTTCACCCAAAGACACAATGAGAAAGAAGGTGTTACAAGCTCAGAATAAGGCCGGGACAAAAGGTGAGCAAGAAGATAAATCCACTTCTTGGCTAATGGATTGTCAAAGAAATACCCTGGATTGTTGGGCGTGAAATCCATTTTGAGAAGATGACATTGGAAAGAAATCTCAGTTTTTATAATAAACATAGATCACAGTAAAATACCATGAAGGTAATGTTTCTATGAAAAGAAAGATGAGGTGTTAGAAATACAGTATTGGTATGTCACAACAGTAGCTCAATGGACTGAGTTATTAAGAATTAATTGTGCAGCTCTATTAGCAAAGCTTGACTTGCATTATGCAATTTAAGTTTATAGAAAGAGTAAATAAAAAGTAATTCACTCTGCCTAGTTCTAAGTGAGCTTTACATTACAATGTTAATGTAGCAAAGGGAACATTTTTGAAACAACAGTAACATGATTTATATAACTCTCAAAGTAAATGTGTTCTTTTTCAAGAGCTGTACAAAATAAAGACAACTTTTTCCACAGGATATTTCCTGTGAATACTTAAGTTCTGCAATCCGTAAGCTTCTCCACAAAGTCAAGGAGTCACAAGTACAATTTATCAATGTGGAGAATTATTGATCAAATATCATGATATTGTGAAGAATGCCTTTTATTAAGATACGTTTCCAGAAAGAAACTGTGTGATGTCTATTTCAAGTATTTTTTTCTAAGTAAAATATAATCAACATTATAAATATGGTAAATGCCACTGCATTTAGATTCCTTCAGAAATGCTGGGCATTAGCTATTGTGTCAGTTTTATTTATGATACACACTGGTCAGGAAGGTGTATCTCATATTATTTCTTTTATAAAGGTAATACACTAAAGTCTTTTTTTTCAATATACAAAGTTGTCAAATTCTCTTTGCATCCATTTGTCAATTATTACAGTAAATAGATCAAGTAATATTTTAGTTATTATGTTATTAAGGGAGATACACTAATAAAAATTATTTTGGGAATTTTGTTACATTAATGAGTTAGTGTAAGGGACTGAAGAAGTGCCCTCTGAAATTGTTTCTTAATAAATTTCTAGGTATGACTTTTTTAAGAGAGCAATTTGGTTAAATCATGACATCTCTTCTTTTTTTAATTGTGATATCTTCTTGGTAGCACGTTTGTTCATCATACTTTACGAGTGTATTTTTGATTCCTAATGCATATAATTGTGTCTGTATGAAAACTACAAAAAAAATAGATGTTGGCCCTAATCATATTAAACAAGGAGAATGGTTTCTGCTACACAGTTAGTATTCAATAGCTTAATAAATAGTTGGTTAAAAATAAATTGATAAATAAAAAAGTTGTAAAGATATTTTCAAATTTTCAAAAGTACTATTAGTCATGATGTAAAGACAAATCACCAAATGGCCATAATTTTGAACTTAATAAAATAGGTAAGAGGTGATTTTTACAGGGAAATATTTGGTGATTGTAGAGTCATGTTTTTCACCATCTATCCAGGGTAGGATCTCCAGGTTTGTAAGTTTTTTCATTAATTGTTGATTTGACATTTAGCACACATTTATTAAATTCTTATATGACATATCTGTGAGATCCATGGCAATAAAATGGATAAAATATAAGTTTTGTTCCTGCCCTCAATGTATCTAAACATACGGAGTATACAGAGGTATAAAAAGTAGCAATCAGACTTTGTGTATGTAATTAACAATTATTCTCAAGAGAATCCTTTATAAACCCAAATCTATTTTATGTATTTACAATTTACTGGTTGCCTGCCCATGTCATTTTCCTCATAGTGATTAGTTCTAGTGCTGAAACTAAATTAAATGAGAAATTGCTACTCATCGAAGTTAAGCCAATGGAACTGGATATTTTTAAGAGATGTTTTCATAAGGCTATAAATCTGGGAAATATTAAAAATAATTTCAATCTAATAAAACCTATACATTAAGTAATTATTTAAAAAAATAGCTGCTACTTAATTGGTGTTCCCTCTCTTTTAGATCATGATTGACAATAATGAGTATACTCTTTATACTTATTTTGACAAACTGATCACCTGCTATGAACCACTCTGTGGGGGGAAGAGGGACATAATGATAGAATGAAGTCCATATAACTTGGGCTTCAATATTATCACCCAACTCCAACAGGGTAATATATATTTCTGACATTGCAATTTCCAAACATGGGAAAAACTGGTCAAATTTTTTATATTTTATCTTAAAATTATTTGATCTTAACAAGAAATGTTAGAAAAGTTTCTCCTCAGGCCAGGCGAGATGGTGCATGCCTGTAATCCCAGCACTTTGAGACATGGAGGCAGATGGACTGCCTGAGCTCATGGGTTCGAAACCAGCCTGAGCCAGAGTGACTATTTGTCCACCATAAGTTAGGGTATACAAGGTTGGACAATTATGTTCAAAAACTCATCCTAGAAAAAGTGCTACATACCTCACTGCAGAATATCATTATCATCACATTCAAAGTACTACTCCCCATGGGAAGCTATGCACTAACACCAGCAGCTACTCCATCCTTCAAAGCAATTTTTCTAGGATGAGTTTCTGAACTCAATTGTCAAACTTAGTACAATGACAGCTCTCATGACCATTCCAGAAAACTAGTTCTACAATTGCTTCGAAGAGTGAACTAGGTGGTGCCATTTGTACACAGCTCCCCAAGGGGAATACTTTGAAGGTGACTGTAGTCATATTTGGCAATGAGGTATGTAGCACCTTTTCTAAGATTTTTGTGAACTTAAATGTCTAACCTCATACTTCATAATAACTGATTGAGTTGAATTAGAAAGTTCCTAACACAAAGAAATGTTAAATGTCTGAGGTTGTGGATACCTCAATTACCCTGATTTGATCAATTCACATGTACCCTATAAGGAGATAAAACTTTTATGTACACATAATAATAAAAAATTTAACAATATACACATGTTCCTGTTGAGTCTATTTATACTAAAAAATCATTATTTTAAGACTTCATAGTTTTTTTCTTAGATTCCATTTAATCAAATGAATAAAAAAAATCTATTATTTGATTTAAACTCTTAAAAACTATGGAAATTATTGATACTGAAGAATACTAATATGTTCCATTTTATTCAGAGAATACTTTGCTTAGATTTGTACAATATTTCATATTATTCTTATGCAATTGCTTCTTAATTCTAAAACTGTTAATAAGGTACACTCATCTATGTACATAAGATTTAAACTTTTTTAATTTCTTTTATATTTTTTATGATTAACCTTGAAAATTATATTACATAATTTTTAAAAATCAAGTCAGTTCTGTTTCTTGCTCAGATTTCTCAATTAGATGCTTGGGAAAGTCTTAGGTAATTGACCACATCTATAGTATTAAAGAAAATGTTTCTGAGTTTTACACAAAGTATGATTCCAGAAATCTATAAATAGAAAATCAATGATGTTTTATCTTTCTCTTGTTGCAAAGATTGACTATTATTAGACAGAGAAAATTTAAAAGATTAAAGATTCTCCTTGAAAGACACAGCTATTACATATTTACACACACATGACATTGTATAATATTAGGCAATTTATTGAACACTAACTATATTAATTTGGAGATATTATTCCTTCTACATTACTAGTTGAATTTAGTATTTAAAACATTCAAGAAATGATCAATCAGCTACTGTGCAACTGATGCATCAGCTTTTCAACCACAAAATAAGAAAATGTTCATTATATCATGGGAAGAAAATCAAACAGGGAAAAATTCTCTTTCTTTAAGATGCTGATATATGTAAATACAATGAAATAGCAATTTTAATCTCTTGATTTCTAGTTATATTCCTTGCATTTTATTTTGATTTCTATGTTTCATAGCAATGACCCTTCTTTTCTTGCTATTTAGAAAAATATAGCAATGTATCAATTATGTAGAAAAATGTATAGTAATTATGTCAGACATTCCTAAATAAATCACATCCAATCGAATTGTGCCCAGATTATACTTATCAATCAAAAGCATGTGAATTTATAAATCTTAGCAATATATATGGTTAGTGAGTAAATGGTTATTTGTTTTTTATAGGAAATAGTTGTAATATTTCTTTGAATTTGTATAATTTTATATATAAAGACACATGCACGTGATATATGTATATATATATATATGTCTCTCTCTATATGTGTGTGTCTGTGTATATGTAGTATGTATTTGTATGTATATAAATGTCTGAGTGTAGATATATCATACAGAATGCCTGTAGTGTAAGTTATGCATACATTTACTTTAAAAATAAGATACAAGGACAGGTGAATCAGAAAAGAAATACTTTTTTTATCTTATATTTTAAAACTTTAGATTTGAAGTAAAGTCCAAGAGAACTGGTACTAGCTAGCTCTGATTCCTTAATCAAATTACCTAAAGTATCTGAATTTATTCCTTTTCTGGAAAATGTGTAGGATAAAATCCTACTTTTTTTTAAAGCGAGCTATTGTAAGGAATAAATTATGAAGTCACAGAAGAAAATTGTACAGTCTATTCTCATGGGAGATACTCCATGTATTGGATACCATTCCTCTTTATTCTAGCCACAGTTTAATAGTATCATTTATTTTTTTTTCATTTAATAAGGCTTTTTTTATTTTTTATTTTTTATTTTTTATTATAGATAAAAATATGCACCATAGATGTGGCCCGACCCATTACTCTCCCTCTACCCAAACCTCCCCCCTCCCTTCCCCTTCCTTGGTCCTTTCCTCATAGTCTTGTGGTATAGTTGGGTTATAGCCTTCATGTGAAAGCTATAGTTTAGCTTCATAGTAGGGCAGAGTACATTGTAAACTTTTTC